>OX422185.1:11625117-11768266 GCA_949130485.1 Agelas oroides
AGGCCTACATATGTTTGAAACTGGCCTGTCTCATCAAGAATGCTCCTCCAAACATTGTGGAGTATTTTGGAGCAGCCATGCTTCCAAGACCATCGACCATACAGCTGTTTCTCGAACTCATGCCCAGTAAGTGTGAACATGGTATAGTAGCATACATTGTTGACTACTGTAGGTAATTGTAGAGTTTAATGTTTGCATTCTGCACTTTTCAACCCAATTGCGTATTTAATTATTGTGTTTGTGCCAATTGGGGTGGGCTACTAATCGAATAATTCTGTACGCGACATGTGACAGCAAGAGAGCTAGAGAAGATGGGAAGTCAAGTCATCGTGCCCGATCGAGATGTACTGCCTAGAGTGTTGTTCGTGGCCATCATATTTGCAAACAAGTATGGACCGCTTTGGTAGGAAAACTTATCGAAGAAGACGATGCCAATGATCCAAGAGCAGTTACACTTCAAGTGCCTTCCTACTGTATGCATGAACAACCAGTGAACCACATCTCCCTGATGCAGTTACCGCCTGCACCCCAGTCACCCTTTTCTTTCCACTTGGGGTGCGGTTATGCTCGAGATAAAAAGCAGGCCTAGCTGATTTTACGAAGTAGTGAGACAACCGGTTTACTAACAGGCTCCCTCCCTCCCTCCCTCCCTCCCTCCCTCCCTCCCTCCCTCCCTCCCTCTCTCTCCTCCTTCCTTCCCTCCCTTCCTCCTCAGCCTGTCTCCAAGGCTACCTTTTCAAGTGTGGTCCCCTTGCTCTTGAGAAAGTCCACCACTATGCCTACCAGCTCTTTGACGCAATCGACTTTCTACACCACAAGTTGAAGATTGTACACTGTGACATTAAACGTGAGTTTGTGAATGATGATGGCAGCCATAAAATACCATAGATCGGGTCACACAGCTGTTAATTGGAGAGGTTGCATCTATGTTCAAAAATCTTAGAGTTACATTTATCAACTGTGGATGATGCAATAGTTCCAGTGCTTGGGAATCTGTGCTAGATGTTTATATTAACTGTCAAGACTATACCACAAGAGCGCATAAGAATGGGCGGCTAGAGTAAGAACGTGTAACTCCAATAGAAGCCCATAGTCCGGTCAAAAGTTTTGAACTGTACTAAAAATAGAACACCGGTTACGTGCTTAGCAACAATCGCCTATGCCTTCACACAGCTGTGCAGTACATGTTACTATTTTTTAGTACTGGCGGTAAATTCCGACCAGTTTTGAATATTACATAGTTACATGCTCTAACTCTAGCTGCCCGTTCTTATGCGCTCTAGCTACCAGATATGTACCAGTATTGAAGTAGATTTTCTCTCACTTCCAGCTGCCAACCTCCTTATTGACCAGAACACACAGCGACTGAAGGTAGCAGACTTCGGATGTGCCGAGCTCCTAGAGGAGTGCCACTTAGGACCGTATTTCCGTGGCGATGAGAAAGCAGGAACACTCGCCTACAATCCTCCAGAGGTATGCTCCCCTACCTTGCAATATGTGACAGTCCTGATCATGAATAGTAAACAAACGTTATTCTGTCGTGTATTTCTATCACATTACTGTAATCAAAGTGCTATATATGGCAGTCCCGGGAAGAAATCGAATGTTATTCCGTTGTGTATTTCAATTACGGTACCGCATTCAAAGCACTGTAGCGCAGAACTTCGGTTAAGGGCGGGGCTTATACGTGGTCCATAGGACATGTCAGGTATTCGTGCATCTATGCAGTGCATATGAGCCCCGCCCTTAACAGAAGTTCTGCGCTACAGTGCTTCGAACACAGTAACACAATCGAAATAAGCAATGGTATAATGTTCGATTTTCTTCCCAGGACTGCCATGCACATATATCTGCAGTTCAATTAACAGCGACATCTATTAGACGCTGTCAGTAGTTTGCACAGCCTCTCAGTCCTGCTGTCAGCCGTGGAAACGAGTTGTACAACATGAACAGCCCTAGCGTAAGCTTGGTGACCGTCGTTAGAAATTATTTGCACACGTGTGTGTGTGCCACGTAAGTAGCCGCAGCTACTATTCAATGCAGGCGTTTATTTCACTCAGAGCTTCCGATTGTGCAGCTACTATTCGAAGTAATACGGTATGTGAGAAGAGGCACAATGCTGTTGTGGTAAATATTAAAAAAATTTATTTATTACACTCGCACGCTAACTCATGTAATATGTACGTAGACCCCTCACTGCATATAAGTACATGTCTAATACACACACACACACACACACACACACACACATACCATACACACACACGCACGCACGCACACACACACACGCACACACACACACACACCACACACACACACATGCACGCACATACACACACGCACACACAGCACTACCGTGAGAAACGCTGCAGCTTTGCATTTGACATCTGGCAGGCAGGGGGAGCTGTGCTAGCCATGTGCACGGGCAAGAGACCATGGCGCCACCTCTTCATGGACTGTATAGACAGACGGACACAGCAGGTTGCCCAAAGAAAGAAAGAGTACAGACACATGGTGAGTAGGTTTCGCCTGGCTCAAACTTGTGATTTATGTGTCGAGTGGGAGAGCACCAACACCAGCAATGTTCGTTATGTGGAAAATTTCACACATACGTACACATGTAAAGTGTGAAGTTAAAACATACTGGGATATGGGGATAGGTATTTATGGCTTAAATGGATGGGGCATTTATGGGGCATTTATAACTTAAATGGGTGGGGCAGTTATGGCAAAGTGAGTTATTAATAGTTGTTTGGGAGATATGCTCAAAAAACACTGGTATTCAGGGGAGTACCCTTTCCAGTCATCGCATCGGTTTCAGTCCCTTTGGACTCCCAACTCGTGACCTACTACAGTCTTGGGCAGCATGTAAAGACCTTCATTTGATGCACACAAGCTCACATAAATCCATGTGAGTTTTGTGCACAAATTAGTATATATACAAACAGTACAGGCCTGTTTTTCTCAATTTTTTGGACATGGTAGAAAGATTTAAGAGTTTTGACACTCGAGAAAAAGTGAATGTAGTATGTAGGTTAGGAGGGTACAACAACTGTCATATCATGCCAAATTGTGTATCGGTTATAAAAGCAGGGGGCTTACATTGTGTCTATGGACAGAAAGACAACCATATACGGACTGGAAGCTGGTAAAATCGCGTTTTCGAAAAACGCGTAGAAGCTGTCCATAGCAATGTGTTCCCGTATTTCACTGGCCTGCCTGTGAGTTCGAGCTTATATCGCCTTTATAGTAGCAGAGCCAGGCTTCATAATTCAGTATGATACAGTCCAAGCCCCCTGTGCCACGTTGGTGTATTAATCTGAGTTTAGCTGGGAAATGACCTGTACGGATACAATTGCCTCTAACTCAAATTCAATATTTGCACGAAGTGCCGGGTTTTCACTCAGCGGGTCTCATATCATGCCAAATTGTGTATTAGGTGGGCTCCTCCCATCTCTAAACAAAGGCTGAATGAGAATCAGGTTGTGTAGTTGTTAGAGTGTCTGCAATATCCCTGTACCAAAGTGGTATGTTGTGATGTGTTTGTATTTTTGACACTCACAGATTGGCCAGCAGTTTAATGGTCACATGATCCCTGCGTTCCTTGGAGAGGGTCTTCAGCAAGTGCTGTTTGGTTGCCTCCACTCTGACTACTCACTGAGACTCTCTGCACAAGATTGCACATACCTCCTTGCCACTAGCGAAGCAGGTGTGTGTGTGTGTGTGTATGGGTGTGCTGTGTGTGTGTGCGTGCATGCATTGCTGTGTGTGTTTGTGTGTGTGCATTGTGTGTGTGTATGTGGGTGTGCTGTGTGTGCATGCATTGTGTGTGTGCTGTGTGTGTGTGTGTGTGTGTGTGCGCATGCAGTGTGTGTGTGTGTGTGCGCGTGCAGTGTGTGTGTGTGTGTGCATATGTGTGTGTGCACGTGCGTGCATGTACAGGTGTATATGCATGTGCATATATTATAATGGGAGCTAGGGAGAGGATGTGGGATATGCCGTTGTATTCTGGTTCATAACCATGCATACCATATAGCCACGTCACAAGACTCGCACACAGTTATACTGGTATTGTTACTATTGCAGGCACTCCTGAGGAGAAGGCGAAGGTGCAAGAAGCGCTGGGATGTAAGTTCTTCATTTCTAGCCAATAAACTGAGGTAGTGTGATAATCACTGACTAGCTCTCGACCTGTCCTCACTCTACTCGACAAGTACCATGTATTACATGTTTCAATATTAGATTTGACACAAAATCTCGCGACTTGTTATTAACGGAATGTATTACAAATGGCATGTATTACTATTGGGATGCTGACACAAATACCAAAATCCAGCATGATCATGACCATCGCAAGCCTTTTTTGACTCTTATAGCTAGCAGGTACTTCAATGTGTTGGTATTACGTTGGGTTGAATCCTTCATTCCTTCTCTCCAAATTCACAACTCTCACACGCACACACACAACACACAGACTGTCGCAATCCCAAGATTCTTCAGTCATTTCAACCAAGTCCAAACAGACTCGATGTCTACCTTGGCCTACCTCAGTACATCACCAAAGTTGATGGACTAGACCATGCCCTACAGGGGGGATGGCTGGGATGGATACCGTACCATGAGCAAATGAGCTATAGAGAAGCACAAGAATTGATTGCCTCTACGTTTCCGGTCAGTATATCAGAGAGTCAGTAGACTGTATGGAATATATAAACATAGTATGTGTGACAGTTCCATGTAGAAATCAAAGATTATTTCATCACATATTGCCACATGGAGATGCTGTATCGCTGAACTTATGTTAAGGGCAAAGGTCGCAAGCAGTTTGTAGATGCATGAATATCCGGTGTATCTATGGGGGATGTACAAGTTCCACCCTCAACAGACATTTGGTAATATGGCACTTTGAACAAGACAATGCAATTGAAATATGTGACAGAATTTCTAGATGGGACTGTCACATGTATGTACTCATAGTTCCTGTGGCTTTTCCAGGCTGAGTAGCTCATCAATCACTGGACACCACTTAATTCCGGACACCATCAAAGTGTCAGACAACAAATCTTTAACGGTCGTGTAGCTGCTAGATTTACATTAAACAATCGTCCAACTGATCTGACCTACTCTAACTAGACTATGACGTAAGCGATGAATTTCTCCTTTCCATGTCCTCATTCCCCAGTTCCCATGTGCTTGGGCAAACCACTCACGTTCGGTTTGCAAGAGGTTGTAGGCTGTGGTGGCCTTGACCCAAGCCGTGGCTTCCGGGTCGAGGGTACACTCCGATCGAACATCGAAGTCAGAAAGGCTGCTACCTAGCTATTTATGTGTAGCGCAGCTATAGCCTATTTGCTAAAACCGCATAGTCTGCAGTTAGGGATCACTTTCCGAGTACCGATGGTTCGGACAATTGCTACTTTTACAGCTGTGACTGCATAGATCTTAATCAAGTGAGTCTGGCAGTTATCTGTCTTGACTGTCTTGATGATGTGAAGAAGCGTCCCAAGTACGGACGCATAGCGTTCAGCAGTCCGAGAGATATCGTGCTGTCCGCGTGATGGTGTCCGATAACGGATGGGTTACTCTACATGTTATATAACTACATGACTTGTAAGGGACATGTGTTTTCATACTATAGAATGAAGTGTATACGTGGCAGTCCCATGTAGAAATCGAAGGTTATTCCATTGCGTATTTCGATCGCATTGCTGTGTTTGAAGCGCCGTATCGCTGAACTTACGTTAAGGGCGGGGTTCATACGTGCTTTGTAGATGTACGAATATCTAATGATCTACAAAGCGCTTATGAGCCCCGCTCTTAATGGAAGTTCAGCGATACGGTGCTTCGAAGGCAGCTATGCGATTGAAATACGCAACGGAATAACCTTCGATTTCTACATGGGACTGCCACATATACAGAAAGAATTTGGGCAGTTGGTAACTTACATAAACACTTCAGTAAAGGCTAGGTATACAGGCACTCTGGTTTTGAGCTGTAGCTTCTTAGTACTGATACAAACAGTTTCATTACGTCTGACATCTCCTCTTTCTTCCAGGTTGCTCGCTATTTCTTTCCCTTCAGTCTGGGTATCTGTGAGAACATGCCTCAAGCTATATGGAGGACGCTCAATGGCCACGATGGAGGAACACCATTTCTACCAGTAGCACAAAACACACCTGTTGATAGAACTAAAGCTATCATTATCAAACCAACCCTGCAGAGATAGGATTCAGTGTAACCTAGGTGAAAATGTCCAATTATTGATGTAATGATTTATGTATCCAACTTTTCGTTGCGTTTTGGCAATAATACCCCCGTAATGATGATATCATCGAAATTGTACGTGTGCAACACCTGTCTGTCTTTTTTTTTTGTTAATGGCATTTGTCAAGTCATTTTTGTCATCCTACTTATTTTCCTACTTTTTATACCAGTATTTGTATTGCATTTTTTGATAGATCAATGTAATTATACAAACTGAACATAATATGATTGCTCTTAATTGGTAAGACAGCAGTAAGTTATATATCACCCCAGAGGAGGTCCAACACTAGTGATGTCATACACATCAACACGTGATCCTGATTGTCAAGTTAATTGCTAACCTCCTGCATTCCATTGCAATTTCTGGGCATCAGGAGCTTTAAGCGTGCTGGGTTCAATTGCATGGGTTGGGGTATTTTCAACCATGCTGAAGCTGTCTATTAGGTCGAGATCGATCACAGCTGTTCGTCTAGCTCTCAACAGCCATTTGAAGTCACAAAATCGTGCAAAGTTACTTCTGACTGTCAAGAGGTTTTCAGTATTGTGAACCCCCCCCCCCCCCCCCCCCCCCCAAACCCATCAAGATCTTGGCCGTATGGCATTTCCAATTCTCGTGCTGACTCCTTGGGATGTTCATCAAAATGGTAGCATACGTGTGACAGTGTCGGACCTCCTCTGATACCACCCCACCTTAATTGCTGGTACCACGCTAGTTTCACAATAATTGGGAAAGCGGTATGATGCAAGGGGGGCTACATCTAATCATAATGAATACTGTGGGAATTAATATTCATGCACCAAATGAATGCGTGAAAACCATCAACGAACCACAGCCCCCTGGAAGAATAATATGCCCAGGTGTTATGCAGTCACCCATGCACTGCTTCGATCAGTAGCTTAGTGGCAGTGTCGTTGTTTGGACTAGTAGTTTAAATTAGGCTACAGATTCAAAATTGTTAGTAGTTTTAGTTTTAATTACTAAATCTAAAAAGGGATAGTATTGGTACTTTTACTTGTTAACTGCTATTTTTTGGTGATTTCAAATTACTTCAGAACAGACTAAGGCAGCATCAACTTTAGTTTTACTAAAAGGTTTTATGCCTTACTAAAATGCATTTTAGTTTTGGTTTTAGTTAACTAAAACAACACTGTCAGTTGGTAAGAGCAACTGGCCAGCACCCAGATTCAGATGTGCATGCATGGATAGCAACTAACCATGCTGTACCATATGGTTGTACCTGAAGTTAAGCAAAGTGGTTTAGTTTACACTCGATTCATTGCAGTCATGTAATAGCTAGTTTATGGTCAGTAAGAAGTTGGTGTGGAGGCTTTCCAAAATTTCTCTAGTTTCATAGCAAAGGTTGTGGAGGTTACGTTTTGTTGCAGGGGGTTTACTGGTCTCAGCAGAGCGCTTTCCGAACCCCTACAACTGCTATACTACATGCATCATCACTGTTTCTCAAGCCTGCATGATCACACCTACACATGCAACTCAACAATACATTTACATGGACTACATATTAAGTGTAGAGTATACGGTAGTAAAGGGCTGGAGTCATTGCACTCTACCATGGCTCTACTTGTCTCTACTTGACTGTACTACACTCTACCATGTCTCTACTACATTGTACCATGGCTCCACGTGACTCTACTTGACTCGACTACATTTTACGATAGCTCTACTTGACTGTGTATACCTCTACTACATTCTTCCATTGCTCTACTTGACCCTACTTGACTGTACTACACTCTACCTTGGCTCTACTACATTCTACCATGGCTCCACGTGACTCTACTTGACTCTACTGCATTCTTCCATGGCTCTACCTGGCTCTAATACATGCTACCGTGGCTCCACGTGGCACTACCTGACTATACTACACTCTACCATGGCTCTACTCTATAGTAGCATGTCTCTACTTGACACTACATGACTCTACTACATTCTACCATGGCTCTACTTGGCTCTACATGACTCTACTACACTCTACCATGACTCTACCTGGCTCTACGTGACTCTACTACACTCTACCATGTCTCTGCTACATTCTACCATGGCTCCACGTGACTCTACATGACTCTACTGCATTCTACCATAGCTCTACTTGACTCTGTATGCCTCTACTACATTCTACCATTGCTCTACTTGACTCTACTTGACTCTACTACATTCTGCCATGGCTCTACTTGACTCTACTTGACAGTACTACACTCTACCTTTGCTCTACTACATTCTAACATGGCTCCACGTGACTCTACTTCACTCCACTACGCGCTACCATGGCACTACCTTGCTCTACTTCATTTTACCATGGCTCTACTTGGCACTACATGATTCTACTAAATGCTACCATCCCTCTTCTTTACTCTACTTGACTCTCCTACACTCTACCATTGCTCTACTTGGCTCTACTACACTCTACCATAGCTCTACTTGGCTCTACTTGACTTTACTACACTCTACCATGGCTCTACTTGTCTCTACTTGACTGTACTACACTCTACCATGTCTCTACTACATTCTACCGTGGCTCCACGTGACTCTACTTGACTCTACTACATTCTACGATAGCTGTACTTGACTCTGTATACCTCTACTACATTCTACCATCGCTCTACTTGACTCTACTTGACTGTACTACACTCTACCTTGGCTCTACTACATTCTACCACGGCTCCACGTGACTCTACTTGACTCGACTGCATTCTACCATGGCTCTATCTGGCTCTAATACATGCTACCGTGGCTCCACGTGGCTCTACCTGACTATACTACACTCTACCATGGCTCTACTGTCTACTCCATAGTACCATGTCTCTACTTGACACTACATGACTCTACTACATTCTACCATGGCTCTACTTGGCTCTACATGACTCTACTACACTCTACCATGACACTACCTGGCTCTACGTGACTCTACCACACTCTACCGTGGCTCTACTTGGCTCTACTTGACTCTACTACACTCTACCATGGCTCTACTCCATTGTACCATGGCTCTACTTGACACTACATGACTCTACTACATTAATTCTACCATGGCTCTACTTGACTCTACTTGACTCTACAACACTCTACCATGGCTCTACTTGGCTCTACTTGAGTCCAGTACACTCTACCTTGGCTCTACTTGGCTCTACTACACTCTACCATTGCTCTACTCCATTGTATATCATGGCTCTACTTCACACTACATGCCTCTACTACATTCTACCATGGCTCTACTTGACTCTACTTGACTCTACTACACTCTACCATGGCTCTACTTGGCTCTACTTGAGTCCACTACACCCTACCTTGGCTCTACTTGGCTCTACGTGACTCTACCAGACTCTACCATGGCTCAACTTGGCTCTACTTGACTCTACTACACTCTACCATGGCTCTACTCCATTGTACCATGGCTCTACTTGACACTACATGATTCTACTAAATGCTACCGTTGCTCTTCTTGATTCTACTTGACTCTCCTACACTCTACCATTGCTCTACTTGACTCTACCACACTCTACCATGGCTCTACTTGGCTCTACTTGACTCTACTACACTCTACCATGGCTCTACTTGGCTCTACTGCACTCTACCATACCTCGCCTTGGCTCTACTTGACTCTACTACACTCTACCGTTGCTCTACTATAGCTACATTCTACCATGGCTCCACGTAACTCTCCTTGAATCTACTACATTCTACAATAGCTCTACTTGACTCTGTATGCCTCTACTACATATTCTACCATGGCTCTACTTGACTCTACTACATTGTGCCATGGCTCTACTTGTCTCTACTTGTCTGTACTACACTCTACCTTGGCTGTACTCCATTGTACCATGGCTCTACTTGACACTACATGACTCTACTACATTCTACCATGGTTCTACTTAGCTCTACTTGACTCTCCTGCACTCTACCATTGCTCTACTTGGCTCTACTACACTCTACCATAGCTCTTCTTGTCTCTACTTGACTTTACTACACTCTACCATGGCTCTACTTGTCTCTACTTGACTGAACTACACTCTACCATGTCTCTACTACATTCTACCATGGCTCCACGTGACTCTACTTGACTCTACCACATTCTACGATAGATCTACTTGACTCTGTATCCCTCTACTACATTCTACCATTGCTCTACTTGACTCTACTTGACTGTACTACACTCTACCTTGGCTCTACTACATTCTGCCATGGCTCCACATGACTCTACTTGACTCTACTGCATTCTACCATGGCTCTACCTGGCTCTAATACATGCTTCCGTGCCTCCACGTGGCTCTACCTGACTATACTACACTCTACCATGGCTCTACTCCATAGTACCATGTCTCTACTTGACACTACATGACTCTACTACATTCTACCATGGATCTACTTTGCTCTACTTGACTATACTACACTCTACCATGACTCTACCTGGCTCTACGTGACTCTACCACACTCTACCGTGGCTCTACTTGGCTCTACTTGACTTTACTACACTCTACCATGGCTCTACTTGTCTCTACTTGACTGTATTACACTCTACCATGTCTCTACTACATTCTACCGTGGCTCCACGTGACTCTACTTGACTCTACTACATTCTACGATAACTCTACTTGACTCTGTATACCTCTACTACATTCTACCATCGCTCTACTTGACTCTACTTGACTGTACTACACTCTACCTTGGCTCTACTACATTCTACCACGGCTCCACGTGACTCTACTTGACTCGACTGCATTCTACCATGGCTCTATCTGGCTCTAATACATGCTACCGTGGCTCCACATGGCTCTACCTGACTATACTACACTCTACCATGGCTCTACTCCATAGTACCATGTCTCTACTTGACACTACATGACTCTACTACATTCTACCATGGCTCTACTTGGCTCTACATGACTCTACTACACTCTACCATGACACTACCTGGCTCTACGTGACTCTACCACACTCTACCGTGGCTCTACTTGGCTCTACTTGACTCTACTACACTCTACCATGGCTCTACTCCATTGTACCATGGCTCTGCTTGACACTACATGACTCTACTACATTAATTCTACCATGGCTCTACTTGACTCTACTTGACTCTACAACACTCTACCATGGCTCTACTTGGCTCTACTTGAGTCCAGTACACTCTACCTTGGCTCTACTTGGCTCTACTACACTCTACCATTGCTCTACCCCATTGTATATCATGGCTCTACTTCACACTACATGCCTCTACTACATTCTACCATGGCTCTACTTGACTCTACTTGACTCTACTACACTCTACCATGACTCTACTTGGCTCTACTTGAGTCCACTACACCCTACCTTGGCTCTACTTGGCTCTACGTGACTATACCAGACTCTACCATGGCTCAACTTGGCTCTACTTGACTCTACCAGACTCTACCATGGCTCAACTTGGCTCTACTTGACTCTACTACACTCTACCATGGCTCTACTCCATTGTACCATGGCTCTACTTGACACTACATGATTCTACTAAATGCTACCATTGCTGTTCTTGATTCTACTTGACTCTCCTACACTCTACCATTGCTCTACTTGACTCTACCACACTCTACCATGGCTCTACTTGGCTCTACTTGACTCTACTACACTCTACCATGGCTCTACTTGGAGCTACTGCACTCTACCATACCTCGCCTTGGCTCTACTTGACTCTACTACACTCTACCGTTGCTCTACTATAGCTACATTCTACCATGGCTCCACGTAACTCTCCTTGAATCTACTACATTCTACAATAGCTCTACTTGACTCTGTATGCCTCTACTACATATTCTACCATGGCTCTACTTGACTCTACTACATTGTGCCATGGCTCTACTTGTCTCTACTTGTCTGTACTACACTCTACCTTGGCTGTACTCCATTGTACCATGGCTCTACTTGACACTACATGACTCTACTACATTCTACCATGGTTCTACTTAGCTCTACTTGACTCTCCTGCACTCTACCATTGCTCTACTTGGCTCTACTACACTCTACCATAGCTCTTCTTGTCTCTACTTGACTTTACTACACTCTACCATGGCTCTACTTGTCTCTACTTGACTGAACTACACTCTACCATGTTTCTACTACATTCTACCATGGCTCCACGTGACTCTACTTGACTCTACCGCATTCTACGATAGATCTACTTGACTCTGTATCCCTCTACTACATTCTACCATTGCTCTACTTGACTCTACTTGACTGTACTACACTCTACCTTGGCTCTACTACATTCTGCCATGGCTCCACATGACTCTACTTGACTCTACTGCATTCTACCATGGCTCTACCTGGCTCTAATACATGCTTCCGTGCCTCCACGTGGCTCTACCTGACTATACTACACTCTACCATGGCTCTACTCCATAGTACCATGTCTCTACTTGACACTACATGACTCTACTACATTCTACCATGGATCTACTTTGCTCTACTTGACTATACTACACTCTACCATGACTCTACCTGGCTCTACGTGACTCTACCACACTCTACCGTGGCTCTACTTGGCTCTACTTGACTCTACTACACTCTACCATGGCTATACTCCATTGTACCATCGCTCTACTTGACACTACATGACTCTACTACATTAATTCTACCATGGCTCTACTTGACTCTACAACACTCTACCATGGCTCTACTTGGCTCTACTTGTGTCCACTACACCCTACCTTGGCTCTACTTGGCTCTACATGACTCTCCTACACTCTACCATGGCTCTACTTGGCACTACTTGACTCTACTACACTCTACCATGTCTCTACTACATTCTACCATGGCTCCACGTGACTCTACATGACTCTACTGCATTCTACCATAGCTCTACTTGACTCTGTATGCCTCTACTACATTCTACCATTGCTCTACTTGACTCTACTTGACTCTACTACATTCTGCCATGGCTCTACTTGACCCTACTTGACAGTACTACACTCTACCTTTGCTCTACTACATTCTAACATGGCTCCACGTGACTCTACTTCACTCCACTACGCGCTACCATGGCACTACCTTGCTCTACTGCATTTTACCATGGCTCTACTTGGCACTACATGATTCTACTAAATGCTACCATCCCTCTTCTTTACTCTACTTGACTCTCCTACACTCTACCATTGCTCTACTTGGCTCTACTACACTCTACCATAGCTCTACTTGGCTCTACTTGACTTTACTACACTCTACCATGGCTCTACTTGTCTCTACTTGACTGTACTACACTCTACCATGTCTCTACTACATTCTACCGTGGCTCCACGTGACTCTACTTGACTCTACTACATTCTACGATAGCTCTACTTGACTCTGTATACCTCTACTACATTCTACCATCGCTCTACTTGACTCTACTTGACTGTACTACACTCTACCTTGGCTCTACTACATTCTACCACGGCTCCACGTGACTCTACTTGACTCGACTGCATTCTACCATGGCTCTATCTGGCTCTAATACATGCTACCGTGGCTCCACGTGGCTCTACCTGACTATACTACACTCTACCATGGCTCTACTGTCTACTCCATAGTACCATGTCTCTACTTGACACTACATGACTCTACTACATTCTACCATGGCTCTACTTGGCTCTACATGACTCTACTACACTCTACCATGACACTACCTGGCTCTACGTGACTCTACCACACTCTACCGTGGCTCTACTTGGCTCTACTTGACTCTACTACACTCTACCATGGCTCTACTCCATTGTACCATGGCTCTACTTGACACTACATGATTCTACTAAATGCTACCATTGCTGTTCTTGATTCTACTTGACTCTCCTACACTCTACCATTGCTCTACTTGACTCTACCACACTCTACCATGGCTCTACTTGGCTCTACTTGACTCTACTACACTCTACCATGGCTCTACTTGGAGCTACTGCACTCTACCATACCTCGCCTTGGCTCTACTTGACTCTACTACACTCTACCGTTGCTCTACTATAGCTACATTCTACCATGGCTCCACGTAACTCTCCTTGAATCTACTACATTCTACAATAGCTCTACTTGACTCTGTATGCCTCTACTACATATTCTACCATGGCTCTACTTGACTCTACTACATTGTGCCATGGCTCTACTTGTCTCTACTTGTCTGTACTACACTCTACCTTGGCTGTACTCCATTGTACCATGGCTCTACTTGACACTACATGACTCTACTACATTCTACCATGGTTCTACTTAGCTCTACTTGACTCTCCTGCACTCTACCATTGCTCTACTTGGCTCTACTACACTCTACCATAGCTCTTCTTGTCTCTACTTGACTTTACTACACTCTACCATGGCTCTACTTGTCTCTACTTGACTGAACTACACTCTACCATGTTTCTACTACATTCTACCATGGCTCCACGTGACTCTACTTGACTCTACCGCATTCTACGATAGATCTACTTGACTCTGTATCCCTCTACTACATTCTACCATTGCTCTACTTGACTCTACTTGACTGTACTACACTCTACCTTGGCTCTACTACATTCTGCCATGGCTCCACATGACTCTACTTGACTCTACTGCATTCTACCATGGCTCTACCTGGCTCTAATACATGCTTCCGTGCCTCCACGTGGCTCTACCTGACTATACTACACTCTACCATGGCTCTACTCCATAGTACCATGTCTCTACTTGACACTACATGACTCTACTACATTCTACCATGGATCTACTTTGCTCTACTTGACTATACTACACTCTACCATGACTCTACCTGGCTCTACGTGACTCTACCACACTCTACCGTGGCTCTACTTGGCTCTACTTGACTCTACTACACTCTACCATGGCTATACTCCATTGTACCATCGCTCTACTTGACACTACATGACTCTACTACATTAATTCTACCATGGCTCTACTTGACTCTACAACACTCTACCATGGCTCTACTTGGCTCTACTTGTGTCCACTACACCCTACCTTGGCTCTACTTGGCTCTACATGACTCTCCTACACTCTACCATGGCTCTACTTGGCACTACTTGACTCTACTACACTCTACCATGTCTCTACTACATTCTACCATGGCTCCACGTGACTCTACATGACTCTACTGCATTCTACCATAGCTCTACTTGACTCTGTATGCCTCTACTACATTCTACCATTGCTCTACTTGACTCTACTTGACTCTACTACATTCTGCCATGGCTCTACTTGACCCTACTTGACAGTACTACACTCTACCTTTGCTCAACTACATTCTAACATGGCTCCACGTGACTCTACTTCACTCCACTACGCGCTACCATGGCACTACCTTGCTCTACTGCATTTTACCATGGCTCTACTTGGCACTACATGATTCTACTAAATGCTACCATCCCTCTTCTTTACTCTACTTGACTCTCCTACACTCTACCATTGCTCTACTTGGCTCTACTACACTCTACCATAGCTCTACTTGGCTCTACTTGACTTTACTACACTCTACCATGGCTCTACTTGTCTCTACTTGACTGTACTACACTCTACCATGTCTCTACTACATTCTACCGTGGCTCCACGTGACTCTACTTGACTCTACTACATTCTACGATAGCTCTACTTGACTCTGTATACCTCTACTACATTCTACCATCGCTCTACTTGACTCTACTTGACTGTACTACACTCTACCTTGGCTCTACTACATTCTACCACGGCTCCACGTGACTCTACTTGACTCGACTGCATTCTACCATGGCTCTATCTGGCTCTAATACATGCTACCGTGGCTCCACGTGGCTCTACCTGACTATACTACACTCTACCATGGCTCTACTGTCTACTCCATAGTACCATGTCTCTACTTGACACTACATGACTCTACTACATTCTACCATGGCTCTACTTGGCTCTACATGACTCTACTACACTCTACCATGGCTCTACTCCATTGTACCATGGCTCTACTTGACACTACATGACTCTACTACATTAATTCTACCATGGCTCTACTTGACTCTACTTGACTCTACAACACTCTACCATGGCTCTACTTGGCTCTACTTGAGTCCAGTACACTCTACCTTGGCTCTACTTGGCTCTACTACACTCTACCATTGCTCTACCCCATTGTATATCATGGCTCTACTTCACACTACATGCCTCTACTACATTCTACCATGGCTCTACTTGACTCTACTTGACTCTACTACACTCTACCATGGCTCTACTTGGCTCTACTTGAGTCCACTACACCCTACCTTGGCTCTACTTGGCTCTACGTGACTCTACCAGACTCTACCATGGCTCAACTTGGCTCTACTTGACTCTACCAGACTCTACCATGGCTCAACTTGGCTCTACTTGACTCTACTACACTCTACCATGGCTCTACTCCATTGTACCATGGCTCTACTTGACACTACATGATTCTACTAAATGCTACCATTGCTGTTCTTGATTCTACTTGACTCTCCTACACTCTACCATTGCTCTACTTGACTCTACCACACTCTACCATGGCTCTACTTTGCTCTACTTGACTCTACTACACTCTACCATGGCTCTACTTGGCTCTACTGCACTCTACCATACCTCGCCTTGGCTCTACTTGACTCTACTACACTCTACCGTTGCTCTACTATAGCTACATTCTACCATGGCTCCACGTAACTCTCCTTGAATCTACTACATTCTACAATTAGCTCTACTTGACTCTGTATGCCTCTACTACATATTCTACCATGGCTCTACTTGACTCTACTACATTGTGCCATGGCTCTACTTGTCTCTACTTGTCTGTACTACACTCTACCTTGGCTGTACTCCATTGTACCATGGCTCTACTTGACACTACATGACTCTACTACATTCTACCATGGTTCTACTTAGCTCTACTTGACTCTCCTGCACTCTACCATTGCTCTACTTGGCTCTACTACACTCTACCATAGCTCTTCTTGTCTCTACTTGACTTTACTACACTCTACCATGGCTCTACTTGTCTCTACTTGACTGAACTACACTCTACCATGTCTCTACTACATTCTACCATGGCTCCACGTGACTCTACTTGACTCTACCACATTCTACGATAGATCTACTTGACTCTGTATCCCTCTACTACATTCTACCATTGCTCTACTTGACTCTACTTGACTGTACTACACTCTACCTTGGCTCTACTACATTCTGCCATGGCTCCACATGACTCTACTTGACTCTACTGCATTCTACCATGGCTCCACGTGACTCTACTTGACTGTTCTGCATTCTACCATGGCTCTACGTAGCTCTCCTGCATTATACCATGGCTCTACTTGGCTCTATTTGAATCTACTACACGCTACCTTGGCTCTACTTGAGTCTACTTGAGTCCACTACACTCTACCTTGGCTCTACTTGGCTCTACTTGACTCTACTGCACTCTACCATGGCTCTACTCCGTTGTATATCATGGCTCTACTTCACACTACATGACTCTACTACATTCTACCATGCCTCTACTTGACTCTATACTTGACTCTACTACACTCTACCATGGCTCTACTTGGCTCTACTTGTGTCCACTACACCCTACCTTGGCTCTACTTGGCTCTACATGACTCTCCTACACTCTACCATGGCTCTACTTGGCACTACTTGACTCTACATACACTCTACCATGTCTCTACTACATTCTACCATGGCTCCACGTGACTCTACATGACTCTACTGCATTCTACCATAGCTCTACTTGACTCTGTATGCCTCTACTATACATTCTACCATTGCTCTACTTGACTCTACTTGACTCTACTACATTCTGCCATGGCTCTACTTGACCCTACTTGACAGTACTACACTCTACCTTTGCTCTACTACATTCTAACATGGCTCCACGTGACTCTACTTCACTCCACTACGCGCTACCATGGCACTACCTTGCTCTACTGCATTTTACCATGGCTCTACTTGGCACTACATGATTCTACTAAATGCTACCATCCCTCTTCTTTACTCTACTTGACTCTCCTACACTCTACCATTGCTCTACTTGGCTCTACTACACTCTACCATAGCTCTACTTGGCTCTACTTGACTTTACTACACTCTACCATGGCTCTACTTGTCTCTACTTGACTGTACTACACTCTACCATGTCTCTACTACATTCTACCGTGGCTCCACGTGACTCTACTTGACTCTACTACATTCTACGATAGCTGTACTTGACTCTGTATACCTCTACTACATTCTACCATCGCTCTACTTGACTCTACTTGACTGTACTACACTCTACCTTGGCTCTACTACATTCTACCACGGCTCCACGTGACTCTACTTGACTCGACTGCATTCTACCATGGCTCTATCTGGCTCTAATACATGCTACCGTGGCTCCACGTGGCTCTACCTGACTATACTACACTCTACCATGGCTCTACTGTCTACTCCATAGTACCATGTCTCTACTTGACACTACATGACTCTACTACATTCTACCATGGCTCTACTTGGCTCTACATGACTCTACTACACTCTACCATGACACTACCTGGCTCTACGTGACTCTACCACACTCTACCGTGGCTCTACTTGGCTCTACTTGACTCTACTACACTCTACCATGGCTCTACTCCATTGTACCATGGCTCTACTTGACACTACATGATTCTACTAAATGCTACCATTGCTGTTCTTGATTCTACTTGACTCTCCTACACTCTACCATTGCTCTACTTGACTCTACCACACTCTACCATGGCTCTACTTGGCTCTACTTGACTCTACTACACTCTACCATGGCTCTACTTGGAGCTACTGCACTCTACCATACCTCGCCTTGGCTCTACTTGACTCTACTACACTCTACCGTTGCTCTACTATAGCTACATTCTACCATGGCTCCACGTAACTCTCCTTGAATCTACTACATTCTACAATAGCTCTACTTGACTCTGTATGCCTCTACTACATATTCTACCATGGCTCTACTTGACTCTACTACATTGTGCCATGGCTCTACTTGTCTCTACTTGTCTGTACTACACTCTACCTTGGCTGTACTCCATTGTACCATGGCTCTACTTGACACTACATGACTCTACTACATTCTACCATGGTTCTACTTAGCTCTACTTGACTCTCCTGCACTCTACCATTGCTCTACTTGGCTCTACTACACTCTACCATAGCTCTTCTTGTCTCTACTTGACTTTACTACACTCTACCATGGCTCTACTTGTCTCTACTTGACTGAACTACACTCTACCATGTTTCTACTACATTCTACCATGGCTCCACGTGACTCTACTTGACTCTACCGCATTCTACGATAGATCTACTTGACTCTGTATCCCTCTACTACATTCTACCATTGCTCTACTTGACTCTACTTGACTGTACTACACTCTACCTTGGCTCTACTACATTCTGCCATGGCTCCACATGACTCTACTTGACTCTACTGCATTCTACCATGGCTCTACCTGGCTCTAATACATGCTTCCGTGCCTCCACGTGGCTCTACCTGACTATACTACACTCTACCATGGCTCTACTCCATAGTACCATGTCTCTACTTGACACTACATGACTCTACTACATTCTACCATGGATCTACTTTGCTCTACTTGACTATACTACACTCTACCATGACTCTACCTGGCTCTACGTGACTCTACCACACTCTACCGTGGCTCTACTTGGCTCTACTTGACTCTACTACACTCTACCATGGCTATACTCCATTGTACCATCGCTCTACTTGACACTACATGACTCTACTACATTAATTCTACCATGGCTCTACTTGACTCTACAACACTCTACCATGGCTCTACTTGGCTCTACTTGTGTCCACTACACCCTACCTTGGCTCTACTTGGCTCTACATGACTCTCCTACACTCTACCATGGCTCTACTTGGCACTACTTGACTCTACTACACTCTACCATGTCTCTACTACATTCTACCATGGCTCCACGTGACTCTACATGACTCTACTGCATTCTACCATAGCTCTACTTGACTCTGTATGCCTCTACTACATTCTACCATTGCTCTACTTGACTCTACTTGACTCTACTACATTCTGCCATGGCTCTACTTGACCCTACTTGACAGTACTACACTCTACCTTTGCTCAACTACATTCTAACATGGCTCCACGTGACTCTACTTCACTCCACTACGCGCTACCATGGCACTACCTTGCTCTACTGCATTTTACCATGGCTCTACTTGGCACTACATGATTCTACTAAATGCTACCATCCCTCTTCTTTACTCTACTTGACTCTCCTACACTCTACCATTGCTCTACTTGGCTCTACTACACTCTACCATAGCTCTACTTGGCTCTACTTGACTTTACTACACTCTACCATGGCTCTACTTGTCTCTACTTGACTGTACTACACTCTACCATGTCTCTACTACATTCTACCGTGGCTCCACGTGACTCTACTTGACTCTACTACATTCTACGATAGCTCTACTTGACTCTGTATACCTCTACTACATTCTACCATCGCTCTACTTGACTCTACTTGACTGTACTACACTCTACCTTGGCTCTACTACATTCTACCACGGCTCCACGTGACTCTACTTGACTCGACTGCATTCTACCATGGCTCTATCTGGCTCTAATACATGCTACCGTGGCTCCACGTGGCTCTACCTGACTATACTACACTCTACCATGGCTCTACTGTCTACTCCATAGTACCATGTCTCTACTTGACACTACATGACTCTACTACATTCTACCATGGCTCTACTTGGCTCTACATGACTCTACTACACTCTACCATGGCTCTACTCCATTGTACCATGGCTCTACTTGACACTACATGACTCTACTACATTAATTCTACCATGGCTCTACTTGACTCTACTTGACTCTACAACACTCTACCATGGCTCTACTTGGCTCTACTTGAGTCCAGTACACTCTACCTTGGCTCTACTTGGCTCTACTACACTCTACCATTGCTCTACCCCATTGTATATCATGGCTCTACTTCACACTACATGCCTCTACTACATTCTACCATGGCTCTACTTGACTCTACTTGACTCTACTACACTCTACCATGGCTCTACTTGGCTCTACTTGAGTCCACTACACCCTACCTTGGCTCTACTTGGCTCTACGTGACTCTACCAGACTCTACCATGGCTCAACTTGGCTCTACTTGACTCTACCAGACTCTACCATGGCTCAACTTGGCTCTACTTGACTCTACTACACTCTACCATGGCTCTACTCCATTGTACCATGGCTCTACTTGACACTACATGATTCTACTAAATGCTACCATTGCTGTTCTTGATTCTACTTGACTCTCCTACACTCTACCATTGCTCTACTTGACTCTACCACACTCTACCATGGCTCTACTTTGCTCTACTTGACTCTACTACACTCTACCATGGCTCTACTTGGCTCTACTGCACTCTACCATACCTCGCCTTGGCTCTACTTGACTCTACTACACTCTACCGTTGCTCTACTATAGCTACATTCTACCATGGCTCCACGTAACTCTCCTTGAATCTACTACATTCTACAATTAGCTCTACTTGACTCTGTATGCCTCTACTACATATTCTACCATGGCTCTACTTGACTCTACTACATTGTGCCATGGCTCTACTTGTCTCTACTTGTCTGTACTACACTCTACCTTGGCTGTACTCCATTGTACCATGGCTCTACTTGACACTACATGACTCTACTACATTCTACCATGGTTCTACTTAGCTCTACTTGACTCTCCTGCACTCTACCATTGCTCTACTTGGCTCTACTACACTCTACCATAGCTCTTCTTGTCTCTACTTGACTTTACTACACTCTACCATGGCTCTACTTGTCTCTACTTGACTGAACTACACTCTACCATGTCTCTACTACATTCTACCATGGCTCCACGTGACTCTACTTGACTCTACCACATTCTACGATAGATCTACTTGACTCTGTATCCCTCTACTACATTCTACCATTGCTCTACTTGACTCTACTTGACTGTACTACACTCTACCTTGGCTCTACTACATTCTGCCATGGCTCCACATGACTCTACTTGACTCTACTGCATTCTACCATGGCTCCACGTGACTCTACTTGACTGTTCTGCATTCTACCATGGCTCTACGTAGCTCTCCTGCATTATACCATGGCTCTACTTGGCTCTATTTGAATCTACTACACGCTACCTTGGCTCTACTTGAGTCTACTTGAGTCCACTACACTCTACCTTGGCTCTACTTGGCTCTACTTGACTCTACTGCACTCTACCATGGCTCTACTCCGTTGTATATCATGGCTCTACTTCACACTACATGACTCTACTACATTCTACCATGCCTCTACTTGACTCTATACTTGACTCTACTACACTCTACCATGGCTCTACTTGGCTCTACTTGTGTCCACTACACCCTACCTTGGCTCTACTTGGCTCTACATGACTCTCCTACACTCTACCATGGCTCTACTTGGCACTACTTGACTCTACATACACTCTACCATGTCTCTACTACATTCTACCATGGCTCCACGTGACTCTACATGACTCTACTGCATTCTACCATAGCTCTACTTGACTCTGTATGCCTCTACTATACATTCTACCATTGCTCTACTTGACTCTACTTGACTCTACTACATTCTGCCATGGCTCTACTTGACCCTACTTGACAGTACTACACTCTACCTTTGCTCTACTACATTCTAACATGGCTCCACGTGACTCTACTTCACTCCACTACGCGCTACCATGGCACTACCTTGCTCTACTGCATTTTACCATGGCTCTACTTGGCACTACATGATTCTACTAAATGCTACCATCCCTCTTCTTTACTCTACTTGACTCTCCTACACTCTACCATTGCTCTACTTGGCTCTACTACACTCTACCATAGCTCTACTTGGCTCTACTTGACTTTACTACACTCTACCATGGCTCTACTTGTCTCTACTTGACTGTACTACACTCTACCATGTCTCTACTACATTCTACCGTGGCTCCACGTGACTCTACTTGACTCTACTACATTCTACGATAGCTGTACTTGACTCTGTATACCTCTACTACATTCTACCATCGCTCTACTTGACTCTACTTGACTGTACTACACTCTACCTTGGCTCTACTACATTCTACCACGGCTCCACGTGACTCTACTTGACTCGACTGCATTCTACCATGGCTCTATCTGGCTCTAATACATGCTACCGTGGCTCCACGTGGCTCTACCTGACTATACTACACTCTACCATGGCTCTACTGTCTACTCCATAGTACCATGTCTCTACTTGACACTACATGACTCTACTACATTCTACCATGGCTCTACTTGGCTCTACATGACTCTACTACACTCTACCATGACACTACCTGGCTCTACGTGACTCTACCACACTCTACCGTGGCTCTACTTGGCTCTACTTGACTCTACTACACTCTACCATGGCTCTACTCCATTGTACCATGGCTCTACTTGACACTACATGACTCTACTACATTAATTCTACCATGGCTCTACTTGACTCTACTTGACTCTACAACACTCTACCATGGCTCTACTTGGCTCTACTTGAGTCCAGTACACTCTACCTTGGCTCTACTTGGCTCTACTACACTCTACCATTGCTCTACCCCATTGTATATCATGGCTCTACTTCACACTACATGCCTCTACTACATTCTACCATGGCTCTACTTGACTCTACTTGACTCTACTACACTCTACCATGGCTCTACTTGGCTCTACTTGAGTCCACTACACCCTACCTTGGCTCTACTTGGCTCTACGTGACTCTACCAGACTCTACCATGGCTCAACTTGGCTCTACTTGACTCTACCAGACTCTACCATGGCTCAACTTGGCTCTACTTGACTCTACTACACTCTACCATGGCTCTACTCCATTGTACCATGGCTCTACTTGACACTACATGATTCTACTAAATGCTACCATTGCTGTTCTTGATTCTACTTGACTCTCCTACACTCTACCATTGCTCTACTTGACTCTACCACACTCTACCATGGCTCTACTTGGCTCTACTTGACTCTACTACACTCTACCATGGCTCTACTTGGCTCTACTGCACTCTACCATACCTCGCCTTGGCTCTACTTGACTCTACTACACTCTACCGTTGCTCTACTATAGCTACATTCTACCATGGCTCCACGTAACTCTCCTTGAATCTACTACATTCTACAATAGCTCTACTTGACTCTGTATGCCTCTACTACATATTCTACCATGGCTCTACTTGACTCTACTACATTGTGCCATGGCTCTACTTGTCTCTACTTGTCTGTACTACACTCTACCTTGGCTGTACTCCATTGTACCATGGCTCTACTTGACACTACATGACTCTACTACATTCTACCATGGTTCTACTTAGCTCTACTTGACTCTCCTGCACTCTACCATTGCTCTACTTGGCTCTACTACACTCTACCATAGCTTTTCTTGTCTCTACTTGACTTTACTACACTCTACCATGGCTCTACTTGTCTCTACTTGACTGAACTACACTCTACCATGTCTCTACTACATTCTACCATGGCTCCACGTGACTCTACTTGACTCTACCACATTCTACGATAGATCTACTTGACTCTGTATCCCTCTACTACATTCTACCATTGCTCTACTTGACTCTACTTGACTGTACTACACTCTACCTTGGCTCTACTACATTCTGCCATGGCTCCACATGACTCTACTTGACTCTACTGCATTCTACCATGGCTCTACCTGGCTCTAATACATGCTTCCGTGCCTCCACGTGGCTCTACCTGACTATACTACACTCTACCATGGCTCTACTCCATAGTACCATGTCTCTACTTGACACTACATGACTCTACTACATTCTACCATGGATCTACTTTGCTCTACTTGACTATACTACACTCTACCATGACTCTACCTGGCTCTACGTGACTCTACCACACTCTACCATGGCTCTACTTGGCTCTACTTGACTCTACTACACTCTACCATGGCTATACTCCATTGTACCATCGCTCTACTTGACACTACATGACTCTACTACATTAATTCTACCATGGCTCTACTTGACTCTACTTGACTCTACAACACTCTACCATGTCTCTACTACATTTTACCATGGCTCCACGTGACTCTACTTGACTCTACCACATTCTACGATAGATCTACTTGACTCTGTATCCCTCTACTACATTCTACCATTGCTCTACTTGACTCTACTTGACTGTACTACACTCTACCTTGGCTCTACTACATTCTGCCATGGCTCCACATGACTCTACTTGACTCTACTGCATTCTACCATGGCTCTACCTGGCTCTAATACATGCTTCCGTGCCTCCACGTGGCTCTACCTGACTATACTACACTTTACCATGGCTCTACTCCATAGTACCATGTCTCTACTTGACACTACATGACTCTACTACATTCTACCATGGATCTACTTTGCTCTACTTGACTATACTACACTCTACCATGACTCTACCTGGCTCTACGTGACTCTACCACACTCTACCATGGCTCTACTTGGCTCTACTTGACTCTACTACACTCTACCATGGCTATACTCCATTGTACCATCGCTCTACTTGACACTACATGACTCTACTACATTAATTCTACCATGGCTCTACTTGACTCTACTTGACTCTACAACACTCTACCATGGCTCTACTTGGCTCTACTTGTGTCCACTACACCCTACCTTGGCTCTACTTGGCTCTACATGACTCTCCTACACTCTACCATGGCTCTACTTGGCTCTACTTGACTCTACTACACTCTACCATGTCTCTACTACATTCTACCATGGCTCCACGTGACTCTACGTGACTCTACTGCATTCTACCCTAGCTCTACTTGACTCTGTATGCCTCTACTACATTCTACCATTCCTCTACTTGACTCTACTTGACTCTACTACATTCTACGATAGCTCTACTTGACTCTATATACCTCTACTACATTCTACCATGGCTCTACTTGACTCTACTTGACTGTACTACACTCTACCTTGGCTCTACTACATTCTACCATGGCTCCACGTGACTCTACTTGACTCTTCTACATTCTACCATTGCTCTATCTTGCTCTAATTACATGGTACCGTGGCTCCACGTGGCTCTTCCTGACTATACTACACTCTACCATGGCTCTACTCAATAGTACCATGTCTCTACTTGACACTACATGACTCTACTACATTAATTCTACCATGGCTCTCCTTGACTCTACTTGACTCTACAACACTCTACCATGGCTCTACTTGGCTCTACTTGAGTCGACTACATCCTACCTTGGCTCTACTTGACTCTACATGACTCTACTACACTCTACCATGGCTCAACTTGGCTCTACTTGACTCTACTACACTCTACCATGTCTCTAGTACATCCTACCATGGCTCCACGTGACTCTACGTGACTCTACTGCATTCTACCATAGCGATACTTGACTCTGTATGCCTCTACTACATTCTACCATTGCTCTACTTGACTCTACTTGACTCTACTACATTCTGCCATGGCTCTACTTGACTCTACTTGACAGTACTACACTCTACCTTTGCTCTACTACATTCTAACATGGCTCCACGTGACTCTACTTGACTCTACTACACGCTACCATGGCACTACCTTGCTCTACTACATTTTACCATGGCTCTACTTGACACTACATGATTCTACTAAATGCTACCATGCCTCTTCTTTACTCTACTTGACTCTCCTACGCTCTACCGTTGCTCTACTTGGCTCTACTACACTCTACCGTAGCTCTTCTTGACTCTACTTGACTTTACTACACTTTACCATGGCTCTACTTGTCTCTACTTGACTGTACTACACTCTACCATGTCTCTACTACATTCTACCATGGCTCCACATGACTCTACTTGACTCTACTACATTCTACGATAGCTCTACTTGACTCTATATACCTCTACTACATTCTACCATGGCTCCACGTGACTCTACTTGACTCTATTGCATTCTACCATTGCTCTATCTTGCTCTAATTACATGCTACCATGGCTCCACGTGGCTCTTCCTGACTATATACACTCTACCATGGCTCTACTCCATAGTACCATGTCTCTACTTGACACTACATGACTCTACTACATTAATTCTACCATGGCTCTACTTGGCTCTACTTGAGTCGACTACATCCTACCTTGGCTCTACTTGACTCTACATGACTCTACTACACTCTACCATGGCTCAACTTGGCTCTACTTGACTCTACTACACTCTACCATGTCTCTATACTACATTCTACCATGGCTCCACGTGACTCTACGTGACTCTACTGCATTCTACCATAGCTCTACTTGACTCTGTATGCCTCTACTACATTCTACCATTGCTCTACTTGACTCTACTTGACTCTACTACATTCTGCCATGGCTCTACTTGACTCTACTTGACAGTACTACACTCTACCTTTGCTCTACTACATTCTACCATGGCTCCACGTGACTCTATTTGACTCTGCTGCATTCTACCATGACTCTACCTTGCTCTACTACATTCTACCATGGCTCTACTTGGTTCTACATGACTCTACTACATGCCACCATGGCTCTACTTGACTCTACTGCACTCTACCATGGCTCTACTCCATTGTATCATGCTCTGCTTGACACTACATGACTCTACTTCATTCTACCATGGCTCTACTTGACTCTACTACACTCTACGCTGGCTCTACTTTGCTCTACTTGACTCTACTACACTATATCATTGCTAGACCTGGCTCTACTTGTCTCTACTACACTCCACCTTAGCTCTACTACATCCTACCATGGATCCACGTGACTCTACTTGTGTCTCCTACACTCTACCACGGCTCTACTTTACTCTACTACATTCTACCATGGCTCTACTTGACTCTACATTACTCTACTACATTCTACCATGGCTCTACTTGACTCTACTTGACTCTACTACACTCTACCAAGGCTCTACTTGGCTCTATTTGACTCTACTACACTCTACCATGGCTCTACTTGGCTCTACTTGACTCTACTACATGCAACCATAGTTCAACTTGTCTCTATATGACTCTACTGCATTCTACGATAGCTCTACTTGACTCTGTATGCCTCTACTACATTCTACCATGGCACTTCTTGAATCTACTTGACTCTCCTACACTCTCCCATTGCTCTACTTGGCTCTACTTGGCTATACTACACTCTACCATGGCTCTACTTGACTCTATTTGACTGTACTACACTCTACCTTGGGTATACTCCATTGTACCATGGCTCTACTTGACACTACATGACTCTACTACATTCTACCATGGCTCTTCTTGACTCTACTACACTCTACGATGCCTCTACTTTGCTCTACTTCCATCTACTACACTATATCATTGCTAGACCTGGCTCTACTTGTCTCTACTACACTCTACCTTGGCTCTACTGTATTCCTACCATGGATCCACGTGGCTCTACTTGACTTTACTACACTCTACCATGGCTCTACCTGGTTCTACTACATTCTACCATGGCTCTACTTGACTCTACATGCCTCTACTACATTTTACCATAGCTCTACTTGACTCTACTTGACTCTACTACACTCTATCAAGGCTCTACTTGGCTCTACTTGACTCTACTACTCTCTAGCATGGCTCTACTTGACTCTACTACACTCTACCATGGCTCTACACCATTGTATATCATCTCTCTACATCACACTACATGACTCTACTACATTCTACCATGGCTCTACTCCATTGTATATCATGGCTCTACTTCACACTACATGACTGTACTACATTCTACCATGGCTCTATACTTGAGTCTACTACACTCTACCATGGCTCTACTCCATTGTACCATAGCTCTACTTGACACTACATGATTCTACTAAATGCTACCATGGCTCTTCTTGACTCTACTTGACTCTCCTACACTCTACCATGGCTCTACTTCGTTCTGCTTGACTCTACTACACTCTACCATGGCTCTACTTGTCTCTACTTGACTGAACTACACTCTACCATGTCTCTACTACATTCTACCATGACTCCACGTGACTCTACTTGACTCTACTACATTCTACGATAGCTCTACTTGACTCTGTATACCTCTACTGCATTCTACCATGGCTCCACGTGACTCTACTTGATTCTACTGCATTCTACCATGGCTCTACCTGGCTCTACTACATTCTACCATGGCTCTACTTGCCTCTACATGACTCTACTACATGCTACCATGGCTCTACGTGGCTCTGCCTGACTCTACTACACTCTACCATGGTTCTACTCCATAGTACCATGTCTGTACTTGACACTACATAACGCTACTACATTCTATCATAGCTCTACTTGGCTCTACTTGACTCTACTACACTCTACCATGACTCTACTTGGCTCTACGTCATTCTTCCACACTATACCGTGGCTCTACTTGGCTTGATACTACTTGACTTTACTACATTCTACCATGGCTCCACGTGACTCTACGTGACTCTACTACATTCTACCATAGCTCTACTTCACTCTGTATGCCTCTACTTCATTCTACCATGGCTATACTTGATGCTACTTGACTCTACTACATTCTGCCATGGCTCTACTTGACTGTACTTGACTGTACTACACTCTACCTTGGCTCTACTACATTCTACCATGGCTCCACGTCAATCTACTTGACTCTACTACATTCTACCATGGCTTACATGACTCTACTACATGCTACCTTGGTTCTACTTGTCTCTACACGACTCTACTGCACTCTACTATGGCTCTACTCCATTGTACAATGGCTGTACATGACACTACTTGACTCTACTACATTCTACCATGGCTCTACTTGGCTCTACTTGACTCTACTACATGCTACCGTGGCTCTACGTGGCTCTATCTGAATCTACTGCACTCTACCATGGCTCTACTCCATAGTACCATGTGTCTACTTGACACTACATGACTCTACTACATTCTACCATGGCTCTTCTTGGCTCTACTTGACTCTACTACACTCTACCATGACTCTACGTGACTCTACTACATTCTATACCATAGCTCTACTTGACTGTGTATGCCTCTACTACATTCTACCATTGCTCTTCTTGACTCTACTTGACTCTCCTACACTCTCCCATTGCTCTACTTGGCTCTACTTAACTCTACTACACTCTACCATGGCTCTACTCCATTGTATATCATCGCTCTACTTCACACTACATGACTCTACTACATTCTACCATGGATCTACTTGACTCTACTACACTCAGCCATGACTCTACTCCATTGTACCATTGCTGTACTTGACACTACATAATTCTACTGAATTCTACCATGGCTCTTCTTGACTCTACATGACTTACCTACACTCTATCATTGCTCTACTTGACTCTACTACACTCTACAATGGCTCTACTTGACTCTACATGACTCTACTACACTCTACCATGGCTCTACTTGGCTCTACCTGACTCTACTACACTCTAACATGTCTCTACTGCATTCTACCATGGCTCCACGTGACTGTACGTGACTCTACTGCATTCTACCATAGCTTTGCTTGACTCTGTATGCCTCTACTACATTCTACCATTGCTCTACTTGACTCTACTTGACTCTACTACATTCTGCCATGGCTCTACTTGACTCTACTTGACAGTACTAGCTACACCCTACCTTTGCTCTACTACATTCTACCATGGCTCCACGTAACTCTACTTGACTCTCCTGCATTCTACCATGGCACTAACTGGCTCTACTACATTCTACCATGGCTCTACTTGGTTCTACATGACTCTACTACATGCAACCATGGCTCTACTTGACTCTACTACACTCTACCTTGGGTATACTCCATTGTACCATGGCTCTACTTGACACTACATGACTCTACTACATTCTACCATGGCTCTTCTTGACTCTACTACACTCTACCATGGCTCTACTCCATTGTACCATAGCTCTACTTGACACTACATGATTCTACTAAATGCTACCATGGCTCTTCTTGACTCTACTTGACTCTCCTACACTCTACCATGGCTCTACTTCGTTCTGCTTGACTCTACTACACTCTACCATGGCTCTACTTGTCTCTACTTGACTGAACTACACTCTACCATGGCTCTACTTCGTTCTGCTTGACTCTACTACACTCTACCATGGCTCTACTTGTCTCTACTTGACTGAACTACACTCTACCATGTCTCTACTACATTCTACCATGGCTCCACGTGACTCTACTTGACTCTACTACATTCTACGATAGCTCTACTTGACTCTGTATACCTCTACTGCATTCTACCATGGCTCCACGTGACTCTACTTGATTCTACTGCATTCTACCATGGCTCTACCTGGCTCTACTACATTCTACCATGGCTCTACTTGCCTCTACATGACTCTACTACATGCTACCATGGCTCTACGTGGCTCTTCCTGACTCTACTACACTCTACCATGGTTCTACTCCATAGTACCATGTCTGTACTTGACACTACATAACGCTACTACATTCTATCATAGCTCTACTTGGCTCTACTTGACTCTACTACACTCTACCATGACTCTACTTGGCTCTACGTCATTCTTCCACACTATACCGTGGCTCTACTTGGCTTGATACTACTTGACTTTACTACATTCTACCATGGCTCCACGTGACTCTACGTGACTCTACTACATTCTACCATAGCTCTACTTCACTCTGTATGCCTCTACTTCATTCTACCATGGCTATACTTGATGCTACTTGACTCTACTACATTCTGCCATGGCTCTACTTGACTGTACTTGACTGTACTACACTCTACCTTGGCTCTACTACATTCTACCATGGCTCCACGTCAATCTACTTGACTCTACTACATTCTACCATGGCTTACATGACTCTACTACATGCTACCTTGGTTCTACTTGTCTCTACACGACTCTACTGCACTCTACTATGGCTCTACTCCATTGTACAATGGCTGTACATGACACTACTTGACTCTACTACATTCTACCATGGCTCTACTTGGCTCTACTTGACTCTACTACATGCTACCATGGCTCTACGTGGCTCTATCTGAATCTACTGCACTCTACCATGGCTCTACTCCATAGTACCATGTGTCTACTTGACACTACATGACTCTACTACATTCTACCATGGCTCTTCTTGGCTCTACTTGACTCTACTACACTCTACCATGACTCTACGTGACTCTACTACATTCTATACCATAGCTCTACTTGACTGTGTATGCCTCTACTACATTCTACCATTGCTCTTCTTGACTCTACTTGACTCTCCTACACTCTCCCATTGCTCTACTTGGCTCTACTTAACTCTACTACACTCTACCATGGCTCTACTCCATTGTATATCATCGCTCTACTTCACACTACATGACTCTACTACATTCTACCATGGATCTACTTGACTCTACTACACTCAGCCATGACTCTACTCCATTGTACCATTGCTGTACTTGACACTACATAATTCTACTGAATTCTACCATGGCTCTTCTTGACTCTACATGACTTACCTACACTCTATCATTGCTCTACTTGACTCTACTACACTCTACAATGGCTCTACTTGACTCTACATGACTCTACTACACTCTACCATGGCTCTACTTGGCTCTACCTGACTCTACTACACTCTAACATGTCTCTACTGCATTCTACCATGGCTCCACGTGACTCTACGTGACTCTACTGCATTCTACCATAGCTCTGCTTGACTCTGTATGCCTCTACTACATTCTACCATTGCTCTACTTGACTCTACTTGACTCTACTACATTCTGCCATGGCTCTACTTGACTCTACTTGACAGTACTAGCTACACTCTACCTTTGCTCTACTACATTCTACCATGGCTCCACGTAACTCTACTTGACTCTCCTGCATTCTACCATGGCACTAACTGGCTCTACTACATTCTACCATGGCTCTACTTGGTTCTACATGACTCTACTACATGCAACCGTGGCTCACCTTGACTCTACTACACTCTACCTTGGGTATACTCCATTGTACCATGGCTCTACTTGACACTACATGACTCTACTACATTCTACCATGGCTCTTCTTGACTCTACTACACTCTACGATGCCTCTACTTTGCTCTACTTCCATCTACTACACTATATCATTGCTAGACCTGGCTCTACTTGTCTCTACTACACTCTACCTTGGCTCTACTGTATTCCTACCATGGATCCACGTGGCTCTACATGACTTTACTACACTCTACCATGGCTCTACCTGGTTCTACTACATTCTACCATGGCTCTACTTGACTCTACATGCCTCTACTACATTTTACCATAGCTCTACTTGACTCTACTTGACTCTACTACACTCTATCAAGGCTCTACTTGGCTCTACTTGACTCTACTACTCTCTAGCATGGCTCTACTTGACTCTACTACACTCTACCATGGCTCTACTCCATTGTATATCATCTCTCTACTTCACACTACATGACTCTACTACATTCTACCATGGCTCTACTCCATTGTATATCATGGCTCTACTTCACACTACATGACTGTACTACATTCTACCATGGCTCTATACTTGAGTCTACTACACTCTACCATGGCTCTACTCCATTGTACCATAGCTCTACTTGACACTACATGATTCTACTAAATGCTACCATGGCTCTTCTTGACTCTACTTGACTCTCCTACACTCTACCATCTCTACTTCGTTCTGCTTGACTCTACTACACTCTACCATGGCTCTACTTGTCTCTACTTGACTGAACTACACTCTACCATGTCTCTACTACATTCTACAATGGCTCCACGTGACTCTACTTGACTCTACTACATTCTACGATAGCTCTACTTGACTCTGTATACCTCTACTACATTCTACCATGGCTCCACGTGACTCTACTTGATTCTACTGCATTCTACCATGGCTCTACCTGGCTTTACTACATTCTACCATCGCTCTACTTGCCTCTACATGACTCTACTACATGCTACCGTGGCTCTACGTGGCTCTGCCTGACTCTACTACACTCTACCATGGTTCTACTCCATAGTACCATGTCTGTACTTGACACTACATAACGCTACTACACTCTATCATAGCTCTACTTGGCTCTACTTGACTCTACTACACTCTACCATGACTCTACTTGGCTCTACGTCATTCTTCCACACTATACCGTGGCTCTACTTGGCTCTACTTCACTCTCCTACACTCTACCATGGCTCTACTTGGCTCTACTTGACTCTACTACACTCTACCATGTCTCTACAACATTCTGCCATTGCTCCACGTGACTCTACGTGACTCTACTACATTCTACCATAGCTCTACTTGACTCTGTATGCCTCTACTACATTCTATACCATGGCTATACTTGATGCTACTTGACTCTACTACATTCTGCCATGGCTCTACTTGACTGTACTTGACTGTACTACACTCTACCTTGGCTCTACTACATTCTACCATGGCTCCACGTCAATCTACTTGACTCTACTACATTCTACCATGGCTTACATGACTCTACTACATGCTACCTTGGTTCTACTTGTCTCTACACGACTCTACTGCACTCTACTATGGCTCTACTCCATTGTACAATGGCTGTACATGACACTACTTGACTCTACTACATTCTACCATGGCTCTACTTGGCTCTACTTGACTCTACTACATGCTACCGTGGCTCTACGTGGCTCTATCTGAATCTACTGCACTCTACTATGGCTCTACTCCATAGTACCATGTGTCTACTTGACACTACATGACTCTACTACATTCTACCATGGCTCTTCTTGGCTCTACTTGACTCTACTACACTCTACCATGACTCTACGTGACTCTACTACATTCTACCATAGTTCTACTTGACTGTGTATGCCTCTACTACATTCTACCATTGCTCTTCATGACTCTACTTGACTCTCCTACACTCTCCCATTGCTCTACTTGGCTCTACTTGACTCTACTACACTCTACCATGGCTCTACTCCATTGTATATCATCGCTCTACTTCACACTACATGACTCTACTACATTCTACCATGGATCTACTTGACTCTACTACACTCAGCCATGACTCTACTCCATTGTACCATTGCTGTACTTGACACTACATAATTCTACTGAATTCTACCATGGCTCTTCTTGACTCTATTTGACTTACCTACACTCTATCATTGCTCTACTTGACTCTACTACACTCTACAACGGCTCTACTTGACTCTACATGACTCTACTACACTCTACCATGGCTCTACTTGGCTCTACCTGACTCTACTACACTCTAACATGTCTCTACTACATTCTACCATGGCTCCACGTGACTCTACGTGACTCTACTGCATTCTACCATAGCTCTGCTTGACTCTGTATGCCTCTACTACATTCTACCATTGCTCTACTTGACTCTACTTGACTCTACTACATTCTGCCATGGCTCTACTTGACTCTACTTGACAGTACTAGCTACACTCTACCTTTGCTCTACTACATTCTACCATGGCTCCACGTGACTCTACTTGACTCTCCTGCATTCTACCATGGCAATAACTGGCTCTACTACATTCTACCATGGCTCTACTTGGTTCTACATGACTCTACTACATGCAACCGTGGCTCTACTTGACTCTACTGCACTCTACCATGGCTCTATTCCATTGTACCATGGTTCTACTTGACACTACATGACTCTACTACATTCTACCATTGCTCTACTTGACTCTACTACACTCTACAATGGCTCTACTTTGCTCTACTTGACTCTACTACACTATATCATTGCTACACCTGGCTCTACTTGTCTCTACTACACTCTACCTAAGCTCTACTACATCCTACCATGGATCCACGTGACTCTACTTGACTCTCCTACCCTCTACCACGGCTCTACTTTACTCTACTACATTCTACCATGGCTCTATACTTGACTCTACATGACTCTACTACATTCTACCATGGCTCTACTTGACTCTACTTGACTCTACTACACTCTACCATGGCTCTACTTGGCTCTATTTGAATCTACTACACTCTACCATGGCTCTACTTGGCTCTACTTGACTCTTCTACATTCAACCATAGTTCAACTTGTCTCAATATGACTCTACTTCATTCTACCATAGCTCTACTTGACTCTGTATGCCTCTCCTACATTCTACCATGGCTCTTCTTGACTCTACTTGACTCTCCTACACTCTGCCATTGCTCTACTTGGCTCTACTTGGCTATTCTACACTCTACCATGGCTCTGCTTGGCTCTACTTGACTCTACTACACTCTACCATGGATCTACTTGACTCTACTTGACTGTACTACACTCTACCTTGGCTCTACTTGAGTCTACTTGAGTCCACTACACTCTACCTTGGCTCTACTTGGCTATACTTGACTCTACTGCACTCTACCATGGCTCTACTCCTTTGTATATCATGGCTCTACTTCACACTACATGACTCTACTACATTCTACCAAGGCTCTACTTGACACTACTTGACTCTACTACACTCTACCATGGCTCTGCTTGGATCTACTTGAGTCCACTACACCTTACCTTGGCTCAACTCGGCTCTACGTGACTCTACTACACTCTACCATGGCTGTACTTGGATCTACTTGACTCTACTACACTCTACCATGTCTCTACTACATTCTACCATGGCTCCACGTGACTCTACGTGACTCTACTGCATTCTACCATAGCTCTACTTGACTCTGTATGCCTCTACTACATTCTACCATTGCTCTACTTGACTCTACTTGACTCTACTACATTCTGCCATGGCTCTACTTGACTCTACTTGACTGTACTACACTCTACCTTGGCTCTACTACATTCTAACAATGCTCCATGTGACTCTACTTGACTCTACTACACACTACCATCGCTCTACCTTGCTCTACTACATTCTACCATGGCTCTACTTGACACTACATGATTCTACTAAATGCTACCATGCCTGTTCTTGACTCTACTTGACTCTTCTACACTCAACCATTGCTCTACTTGGCTCTACTACACTCTACCATAGCTCTACTTGGCTCTACTTGACTCTACTACACTCTACCATGGCTCTACTCATCTCTACTTGACTGTACTACACTCTACCATGTCTCTACTACATTCTACCATGGCACCACGTGACTCTACTTGATTCTACTACATTCTACGATAGCTCTACTTGACTCTGTATACCTCTATTACATGCTACCATGGCTCTACTTGACTCTACTTCACTGTACTACACTCTACCTTGGCTCTACTACATTCTACCATGGATCCACGTGACTCTACTTGACTGTACTGCATTCTACCATGGCTCTACTTGGCTCTACATGACTCTACTACATGCTACCGTGGCTCTACGTGGCTCTACCTGAATCTACTGCACTCTACCATGGCTCTACTCCATAGTACCATGTGTCTACTTGACACTACATGACTCTACTACATTCTACCATGGCTCTACTTGGCTCTACTTGACTCTACTACATTCTACCATGGCTCTACTCCATTGTACCATGGCTCTACTTGACACTACATTATTCTACTACATTCTACCATGGCTGTACTTCACTCTACTACACTCTACGATGGCTCTACTAAACTCTCCCATGGCTCTACTCCATTGTACCATAGCTCTATTTGACACTACATGACTCTACTACATTCTACCATGGCTCTAATTGACTCTACTACACTCTACCATGGCTCTACTTGGCTCTACTTGAGTCCACTACACTCTACCTTGGCTCTACTTGGCTCTATACTTGACTCTACTGCACTCTACCATGTCTCTACTCCATTGTATATCAATGCTCTACTTCACACTACATGACTCTACTACATTAATTCTACCATGGCTCTACTTGACTCTAATTGACTCTACAACACTCTACCATGGCTCTCCTTGGCTCTACTTGAGTCCACTACACCCTACCTTGGCTCTACTTGGCTCTACATGACTCTACTACACTCTACCATGGCTCTACTTGGCTCTACTTGACTCTACTACACTCTACCATGTCTCTACTACATTCTACCATGGCTCCACGTGACTCTACGTGACTCTACTGCATTGTACCATAGCTCTACTTGACTCTGTATGCCTCTACTACATTCTACCATTGCTCTACTTGACTCTACTTGACTCTACTACATTCTGCCATAGCTCTACTTGACTCTACTTGACAGTGCTACATTCTACATTTCCTCTACTACATTCTACCATGGCTCCACGTGACTCTACTTGACTCTGCTGCATTCTACTATGGCACTAACTGGCTCTACTACATTCTACCATGGCTCTACTTGGTTCTACATGACTCTACTACATGCAACCGTGGCTCTACTTGACTCTACTACACTCTACCATGGCTATACTCCATTGTACCATGGCTCTACTTGACACTACATGACTCTACTACATTCTACCATGGCTCTACTTGACTCTACTACACTCTACGATAGCTCTACTTTGCTCTACTTGACTCTACTACACTATACCATTGCTAGACCTGGCTCTACTTGTCTCTACTACACTCTACCTTAGCTCTACTACATCCTACCATGGATCCACGTGACTCTACTTGACTCTCCTACACTCTACCACGGCTCTACTTTACTCTACAACATTCTACCATGGCTCTACTTGACTGTACATGACTCTACTACATTCTACCATAGCTCTACTTGACTCTACTTGACTCTACTACACTCTATCATTGCTCTACTTGGCTCTACTACACTCTACCATTGCTCTACTTGACTCTACATGACTCTACTACACTCTACCATGGCTCTACTTGGCTCTACTTGACTCTACTACACTCTACCATGTCTCTACAACATTCTACCATGGTTCCACGTGACTCTACGTGACTCTATAGCATTCTACCATAGCTCTACTTGACTCTGTATTCCTCTACTACATTCTACCATTCCTCTACTTGAATCTACTTGACTGTACTACATTCTGCCATGGCTCTACTTGACTCTACTTGACAGTACTACACTCTACCTTTGCTCTACTACATTCTACCATGGCTCCACATGACTCTACTTGACTCTGCTGCATTCTACCATGGCACTAACTGGCTCTACTACATTCTACCATGGCTCTACTTGGTTCTACATGACTCTACTACATGCAACCGTGTCTCTACTTGACTCTACTACACTCTACCATGGCTCTACTCCATTGTACCATGGCTCTACTTGACACTACATGACTCTACTACATTCTACCATTGCTCTACTTGACTCTACTACACTCTACAATGGCTCTACTTTGCTCTACTTGACTCTACTACACTCTACAATGGCTCTACTTTGCTCTACTTGACTCTACTACACTATATCATTGCTAGACCTGGCTCTACTTGTCTCTACTACACTCTACCTTAGCTCTACTACATCCTACAATGGATCCATGTGACTCTACTTGACTCTCCTACACTCTACCACGGCTCTACTTTAGTCTACTACATTCTACCATGGCTCTACTTGACTCTACATGACTCTACTACATTCTACCATGGCTCTACTTGACTCTACTTGACTCTACTACACTCTACCATGGCTCTACTTGGCTCTATTTGAATCTACTACACTCTACCATGGCTCTACTTGGCTCTACTTGACTCTACTACATTCAACCATAGTTCAACTTGTCTCTATATGACTCTACTGCATTCTACCATAGCTCTACTTGACTCTGTATGCCTCTACTACATTCTACCATGGCTCTTCTTGACTCTACTACACTCTACGATGGCTCTACTTTGCTCTACTTGACTCTACTACACTATACCATTGCTAGACCTGGCTCTACTTGTCTCTACTACACTCTACCTTAGCTCTACTACATCCTACCATGGATCCACGTGACTCTACTTGACTCTCCTACACTCTACCACGGCTCTACTTTACTCTACAACATTCTACCATGGCTCTACTTGACTCTACATGACTCTACTACATTCTACCATGGCTCTACTTGACTCTACTTGACTCTACTACACTCTATCATTGCTCTACTTGGCTCTACTACACTCTACCATTGCTCTACTTGACTCTACATGACTCTACCATGGCTCTACTTGGCTCTACTTGACTCTACTACACTCTACCATGTGTCTACAACAATCTACCATGGTTCCACATGACTCTACGTGACTCTATTGCATTCTACCACAGCTCTACTTGACTCTGTATTCCTCTACTACATTCTACCATTGCTCTAATTGACTCTACTTGACTGTACTACATTCTGCAACGGCTCTACTTGACTCTACTTGACAGTACTACACTCTACCTTTGCTCTACTACATTCTACCATGGCTCCACATGACTCTACTTGACTCTGCTGCATTCTACCATGGCACTAACTGGCTCTACTACATTCTACCATGGCTCTACTTGGTTCTACATGACTCTACTACATGCAACCGTGTCTCTACTTGACTCTACTACACTCTACCATGGCTCTACTCCATTGTACCATGGCTCTACTTGACACTACATGACTCTACTACATTCTATCATTGCTCTACTTGACTCTACTACACTCTACAATACCTCTACTTTGCTCTACTTGACTCTACTACACTATATCATTGCTAGACCTGGCTCTACTTGTCTCTACTACACTCTACCTTAGCTCAACTACATCCTACCATGGATCCATGTGACTGTACTTGACTCTCCTACACTCTACCACGGCTCTACTTTAGTCTACTACATTCTACCATGGCTCTACTTGACTCTACATGACTCTACTACATTCTACCATGGCTCTACTTGACTCTACTTGACTCTACTACACTCTACCATGGCTCTACTTGGCTCTATTTGAATATACTACACTCTACCATGGCTCTACTTGGCTCTACGTGACTCTACTACATTCAACCATAGTTCAACTTGTCTCTATATGACTCTACTGCATTCTACCATAGCTCTACTTGACTCTGTATGCCTCTACTACATTCTACCATGGATCTTCTTGACTCTACTTGACTCTCATACACTCTCCCATTGCTCTACTTGGCTCTACTTGGCTATTCTACACTCTACCATGGCTCTGCTTAGCCCTACTTGACTCTACAACACTCTACCATGGTTCTACTTCACTATACTTGACTGTACTACACCCTACCTTGGCTCTACTTGAGTCTACTTGAGTCAACTACACTCTACCTTGACTCTACTTGGCTCTGCTTGACTCTACTGCACTCTACCATGGCTCTACTCCATTGTATATCATGGCTCTACTTCACACTACATGACTCTACTACATTCTACCATGGCTCCACGTGACTCTACGTGACTCTACTGCATTGTACCATAGCTCTACTTGACTCTGTATGCCTCTACTACATTCTACCATTGCTCTACTTGACTCTACTTGACTCTACTACATTCTGCCATAGCTCTACTTGACTCTACTTGACAGTGCTACATTCTACATTTCCTCTACTACATTCTACCATGGCTCCACGTGACTCTACTTGACTCTGCTGCGTTCTACTATGGCACTAACTGGCTCTACTACATTCTACCATGGCTCTACTTGGTTCTACATGACTCTACTACATGCAACCGTGGCTCTACTTGACTCTACTACACTCTACCATGGCTATACTCCATTGTACCATGGCTCTACTTGACACTACATGACTCTACTACATTCTACCATGGCTCTACTTGACTCTACTACACTCTACGATAGCTCTACTTTGCTCTACTTGACTCTACTACACTATACCATTGCTAGACCTGGCTCTACTTGTCTCTACTACATTCTACCTTAGCTCTACTACATCCTACCATGGATCCACGTGACTCTACTTGACTCTCCTACACTCTACCACGGCTCTACTTTGCTCTACAACATTCTACCATGGCTCTACTTGACTCTACATGACTCTACTACATTCTACCATAGCTCTACTTGACTCTACTTGACTCTACTACACTCTATCATTGCTCTACTTGGCTCTACTACACTCTACCATTGCTCTACTTGACTCTACATGACTCTACTACACTCTACCATGGCTCTACTTGGCTCTACTTGACTCTACTACACTCTACCATGTCTCTACAACATTCTACCATGGTTCCACGTGACTCTACGTGACTCTACTGCATTCTACCATAGCTCTACTTGACTCTGTATTGCTCTACTACATTCTACCATTCCTCTACTTGACTCTACTTGACTGTACTACATTCTGCCATGGCTCTACTTGACTCTACTTGACAGTACTACACTCTACCTTTGCTCTACTACATTCTACCATGGCTCCACATGACTCTACTTGACTCTGCTGCATTCTACCATGGCACTAACTGGCTCTACTACATTCTACCATGGCTCTGCTTGGTTCTACATGACTCTACTACATGCAACCGTGTCTCTACTTGACTCTACTACACTCTACCATGGCTCTACTCCATTGTACCATGGCTCTACTTGACACTACATGACTCTACTACATTCTACCATTGCTCTACTTGACTCTACTACACTCTACAATGGCTCTACTTTGCTCTACTTGACTCTACTACACTATATCATTGCTAGACCTGGCTCTACTTGTCTCTACTACACTCTACCTTAGCTCTACTACATCCTACCATGGACCCATGTGACTCTACTTGACTCTCCTACACTCTACCACGGCTCTACTTTAGTCTACTACATTCTACCATGGCTCTACTTGACTCTACATGATTCTACTACATTCTACCATGGCTCTACTTGACTCTACTTGACTCTACTACACTCTACCATGGCTCTACTTGGCTCTATTTGAATCTACTACACTCTACCATGGCTCTACTTGGCTCTACTTGACTCTACTACATTCAACCATAGTTCAACTTGTCTCTATATGACTCTACTGCATTCTACCATAGCTCTACTTGACTCTGTATGCCTCTACTACATTCTACCATGGCTCTTCTTGACTCTACTACACTCTACGATGGCTCTACTTTGCTCTACTTGACTCTACTACACTATACCATTGCTAGACCTGGCTCTACTTGTCTCTACTACACTCTACCTTAGCTCTACTACATCCTACCATGGATCCACGTGACTCTACTTGACTCTCCTACACTCTACCACGGCTCTACTTTACTCTACAACATTCTACCATGGCTCTACTTGACTCTACATGACTCTACTACATTCTACCATGGCTCTACTTGACTCTACTTGACTCTACTACACTCTATCATTGCTCTACTTGGCTCTACTACACTCTACCATTGCTCTACTTGACTCTACATGACTCTACTACACTCTACCATGGCTCTACTTGGCTCTACTTGACTCTACTACACTCTACCATGTCTCTACAACAATCTACCATGGTTCCACATGACTCTACGTGACTCTATTGCATTCTACCATAGCTCTACTTGACTCTGTATTCCTCTACTACATTCTACCATTGCTCTAATTGACTCTACTTGACTGTACTACATTCTGCAACGGCTCTACTTGACTCTACTTGACAGTACTACACTCTACCTTTGCTCTACTACATTCTCCCATGGCTCCACATGACTCTACTTGACTCTGCTGCATTCTACCATGGCACTAACTGGCTCTACTACATTCTACCATGGCTCTACTTGGTTCTACATGACTCTACTACATGCAACCGTGTCTCTACTTGACTCTACTACACTCTACCATGGCTCTACTCCATTGTACCATGGCTCTACTTGACTCTACTACACTCTACCATGGCTCTACTCCATTGTACCATGGCTCTACTTGACACTACATGACTCTACTACATTCTATCATTGCTCTACTTGACTCTACTACACTCTACAATACCTCTACTTTGCTCTACTTGACTCTACTACACTATATCATTGCTAGACCTGGCTCTACTTGTCTCTACTACACTCTACCTTAGCTCAACTACATCCTACCATGGATCCATGTGACTGTACTTGACTCTCCTACACTCTACCACGGCTCTACTTTAGTCTACTACATTCTACCATGGCTCTACTTGACTCTACATGACTCTACTACATTCTACCATGGCTCTACTTGACTCTACTTGACTCTACTACACTCTACCATGGGTCTACTTGGCTCTATTTGAATATACTACACTCTACCATGGCTCTACTTGGCTCTACGTGACTCTACTACATTCAACCATAGTTCAACTTGTCTCTATATGACTCTACTGCATTCTACCATAGCTCTACTTGACTCTGTATGCCTCTACTACATTCTACCATGGATCTTCTTGACTCTACTTGACTCTCATACACTCTCCCATTGCTCTACTTGGCTCTACTTGGCTATTCTACACTCTACCATGGCTCTGCTTAGCCCTACTTGACTCTACAACACTCTACCATGGTTCTACTTGACTCTACTTGACTGTACTACACCCTACCTTGGCTCTACTTGAGTCTACTTGAGTCAACTACACTCTACCTTGACTCTACTTGGCTCTGCTTGACTCTACTGCACTCTACCATGGCTCTACTCCATTGTATATCATGGCTCTACTTCACACTACATGACTCTACTACATTCTACCATGGCTCTACTTGCCTCTACTGCACTCTACCATGGCTCTACTTGGCTCTATTTGAGTCCACTACACCCTACCTTGGCTCAACTCGGCTCTACGTGACTCTACTACACTCTACCATGGCTGAACTTGGATCTACTTGACTCTACTACACTCTACCATGTCTCTACGTCATTCTACCATGGCTCCACGTGACTCTACGTGACTCTACTGCATTCTACCTTAGTTCTACTTGACTCTGTATGCCTCTACTACATTCTACCATGGCTCTACTTGACTCTACTTGACTCTACTACATTCTGCCATGGCTCTACTTGACTCTACTTGACTGTACTACACTCTACCATTGCTCTACTTGGCTCTACTACACTCTACCATAGCTCTACTTGGCTCTACTTGACTCTACTACACTCTACCATGGCTCTACTCGTCTCTACTTGACTGTACTACACTCTACCATGTCTCTACTACATTCTACCATGGCCCCACATGGCTCTACTTGGTTCTACTTGATTCTACTACATTCTACGATAGCTCTACTTGACTCTGTATACCTACTACCATGTGACTGTACTTGACTCTCCTACACTCTACCACGGCTCTACTTTAGTCTACTACATTCTACCATGGCTCTACTTGACTCTACATGACTCTACTACATGCTACCATGTCTCTACTTGACTCTACTTCACTGTACTACACTCTACCTTGGCTCTACTACATTCTACCATGGATCCACGTGACTCTACTTGATTGTACTGCATTCTACCATGGCTCTACCTGGCTCTACTGCATTCTACCATGGCTCTACTTGGCTCTACATGACTCTACCACATGCTACCGTGGCTCTATGTGGCTCTACATGAATCTACTGCACTCTACTTCCATAGTACCATGTGTCTACTTGACACTACATGACTCTACTACATTCTACATGCAACCGTGTCTCTACTTGACTCTACTACACTCTACCATGGCTCTACTCCATTGTACCATGGCTCTACTTGACACTACATGACTCTACTACATTCTACATGCAACCGTGTCTCTACTTGACTCTACTACACTCTACCATGGCTCTACTCCATTGTACCATGGCTCTACTTGACACTACATGACTCTACTACATTCTATCATTGCTCTACTTGACTCTACTACACTCTACAATACCTCTACTTTGCTCTACTTGACTCTACTACACTATATCATTGCTAGACCTGGCTCTACTTGTCTCTACTACACTCTACCTTAGCTCAACTACATCCTACCATGGATCCATGTGACTGTACTTGACTCTCCTACACTCTACCACGGCTCTACTTTAGTCTACTACATTCTACCATGGCTCTACTTGGCTCTACTTGACTCTACTACATTGTATCATGGCTCTGCTTGACTCTACTTGACTCTACTACACTCTACCATGGCTCTATTTGGCTCTACTTGAATCCACTACACTCTACCTTGGTTTTACTTGACTCTACTTGATTCTACTACACTCTACCATGGCTCTACTCCATTGTATATCATGGCTCTACTTCACACTACATGACTCTACTACATTTTACGATGGCTCTACTTGACTCTACTACACTCTACCATGGCTCAACTTGGCTCTACTTGACTCTATACTACACTCTAACATGGCTCTACTCCATTGTACCATCGCTCTACTGAATTCTACCATGGCTCTTCTTGACCCTACTTCACTTACCTACACTCTATCATTGCTCTACTTGGCTCTACTACACTCTACCATAGCTCTACTTCACTCTACATGACTCCACTACACTCTACCATGGCTCTACTTGGCTCTACTTGACTCTACTACACTCTACCATGTCTCTACTACATTCTACCATGGCTCCACGTGACTCTACGTGACTCTACTGCATTCTACCATAGCTCTACTTGACTCTGTATGCCTCTAGTACATTCTACCATTGCTCTACTTGACTCTACTTGACTCTACTACATTCTGCCATGGCTCTACTTGACTCTACTTGACAGTACTACATTCTACCTTTCCTCTACTACATTCTACCATGGCTCCACGTGACTCTACTTGACTCTGCTGCATTCTACCATGGCACTAACTGGGTCTACTACATTCTACCATGGCTCTACTTGGTTCTACGTGACTCTACTACATGCAACCATGGCTCTACTTGACTCTACTACACTCTACCATGGCTCTACTCCATTGTACCATGGCTCTACTTGACACTACATGACTCTACTACATTCTACCATGGCTGTACTTGACTCTACTACACTCTACGATGGCTGTACTTTGCTCTACTTGACTCTACTGCACTATATCATTGCTAGACCTGGCTCTACTTGTCTCTACTACACTCTACCTTAGCTCTACTACATCCTACCATGGATCCACGTGACTCTACTTGACTCTCCTACACTCTACCACGGCTCTATTTTACTCTACTACATTCTACCATGGCTCTACTTGACTCTACATGACTCTACTACATTCTACCATGGATCTACTTGACTCTACGTGACTCTACTACACTCTACCATGACTCTACTTGGCTCTATTTGAATCTACTACACTCTACCATGGGTCTACCTGGCTCTACTTGACTCTACTACATTCAACCATAGTTCAACTTGTCTCAATATGACTCTACTGCATTGTACCATAGCTCTACTTGACTCTGTATGCCTCTACTACATTCTACCATGGCTCTTCTTGACTCTACTTGACTCTCCTACACTCTCCCATTCCTCTACTTGACTCTACTTGGCTATTCTACACTCTACCATGGCTCTGCTTGGCTCTACTTGACTCTACTACACTCTACCATGGATCTACTTGACTCTACTTGACTGTACTACACTCTACCTTTGCTCTACTTGACTCTACTTGAGTCCACTACACTCTACCTTGGCTCTACTTGGCTCTACTTGACTCTACTGCACTCTACCATGGCTCTACTCCATTGTATATCATGGCTCTACTTCACACTACATGACTCTACTACAATCTACCATGGCTCTTCTTTGCTCTACTTGAGTCCACTACACCCTACCTTGGCTCAACTTGGTTCTACGTGACTCTACTACACTCTACCATGGCTGTACTTGGATCTACTTGACTCTACTACACTCTACCATGTCTCTACTACATTCTACCATGGCTCCACGTGACTCTACGTGACTCTACTGCATTCTACCATAGCTCTACTTGACTCTGTATGCCTCTACTACATTCTACCATGGCTCTACTTAACTCTACTTGACACTACTACCTTCTTCCATGGCTCTACTTGACTCTACTTGACTGTACTACACTCTACCTTGGCTCTACTACATTCTAACAATGCTCCATGTGACTCTACTTGACTCTACTACACACTACCATGGCTCTACCTTGCTCTATTCCATTCTACCATGGCTCTACTTGACACTACATGATTCTACTAAATGCTACCATGCCTCTTCTTGACTCTACTTGACTCTTCTACTCTCTATACCATTGCTCTACTTGGCTCTACTACACTCTACCAATAGCTCTACTTGGCTCTACATGACTCTACTACACTCTACCATGGCTGTACTCGTCTCTACTTGACTATACTACACTCTACCATGTCTCAACTACATTCTACCATGGTACCACGTGACTCTACTTGATTCTACTACATTCTACGATAGCTCTACTTGACTCGGTATACCTCTACTACATGCTACCATGGCTCTACTTGACTCTACTGCACTGTACTACACTCTACCTTGGCTCTACTACATTCTACCATGGATCCACGTGACTCTACCTGACTGTACTGCATTCTACCATGGCTCTATCTGGCTCTACTGCATTCTACCATGGCTCTAAATGTCTCTACATGACTCTATACTACACTTTACCATGGCTCTACTCCATTGTACCATCGCTCTGCTGAATTCTACCATGGCTCTTCTTGACCCTACTTGACTTACCTACACTCTATCATTGCTCTACATGGCTCTACTACACTCTACCATAGCTCTACTTGACTCTACATGACTCCACTACACTCTACCATGGCTCTACTTGGCTCTACTTGACTCTACTACACTCTACCATGTCTCTACTACATTCTACCATGGCTCCACGTGACTCTACGTGACTCTACTGCATTCTACCATAGCTCTACTTGACTCTGTATGCCTCTAGTACATTCTACCATTGCTCTACTTGACTCTACTTGACTCTACTACATTCTGCCATGGCTCTACTTGACTCTACTTGACAGTACTACATTCTACCTTTCCTCTACTACATTCTTCCATGGCTCCACGTGACTCTACTTGACTCTGCTGCATTCTACCATGGCACTAACTGGCTCTACTACATTCTACCATGGCTCTACTTGGTTCTACATGACTCTACTACATGCAACTAAGGCTCTACTTGACTCTACTACACTCTACAATGGCTCTACTCCATTGTACCATGGCTCTACTTGACACTACATGGCTCTACTACATTCTACCATGGCTCTACTTGACTCTACTACACTCTACGATGGCTGTACTTTGCTCTACTTGACTCTACTACACTGTATCATTGCTAGACCTGGCTCTACTTGTCTCTACTACACTCTACCTTAGTTCTACTACATCCTACCATGGATCCACGTGACTCTACTTGACTCTCCTACACTCTACCACGGCTCTACTTTACTCTACTGCATTCTACCATGGCTCTACTTGACTCTACATGACTCTACTACATTCTACCATGGATCTACTTGACTCTACGTGATTCTACTACTCTCTACCATGGCTCTACTTGGCTCTATTTGAATCTACTACACTCTACCATGGCTCTACCTGGCTCTACTTGACTCTACTACATTCAACCATAGTTCAACTTGTCTCAATATGACTCTACTGCATTGTACCATAGCTCTACTTGACTCTGTATGCCTCTACTACATTCTACCATGGCTCTTCTTGACTCTACTTGACTCTCCTACACTCTCCCATTCCTCTACTTGACTCTACTTGGCTATTCTACACTCTACCATGGCTCTGCTTGGCTCTACTTGACTCTACTACACTCTACCATGGATCTACTTGACTCTACTTGACTGTACTACACTCTACCTTTGCTCTACTTGAGTCTACTTGAGTCCACTACACTCTACCTTGGCTCTACTTGGCTCTACTTGACTCTACTGCACTCTACCATGACTCTACTCCATTGTATATCATGGCTCTACTTCACACTACATGACTCTACTACATTCTACCATGGTTCTACTTGGCTCTACTTGAGTCCACTACACCCTACCTTGGCTCAACTTGGCTCTACGTGACTCTACTACACTCTACCATGGCTGTACTTGGATCTACTTGACTCTACTACACTCTACCATGTCTCTACTGCATTGTACCATGGCTCCACGTGACTCTACGTGACTCTACTGCATTCTACCATAGCTCTACTTGACTCTGTATGCCTCTACTACATTCTACCATGGCTCTACTTAACTCTACTTGACACTACTACATTCTGCCATGGCTCTACTTGACTCTACTTGACTGTACTACACTCTACCTTGGCTATACTACATTCTAACAATGCTCCATGTGACTCTACTTGACTCTACTACACACTACCATGGCTCTACCTTGCTCTACTCCATTCTACCATGGCTCTACTTGACACTACATGATTCTACTAAATGCTACCATGCCTCTTCTTGACTCTACTTGACTCTTCTACTCTCTATACCATTGCTCTACTTGGCTCTACTACACTCTACCATAGCTCTACTTGGCTCTACTTGACTCTACTACACTCTACCATGGCTCTACTCGTCTCTACTTGACTATACTACACTCTACCATGTCTCTACTACATTCTACCATGGTACCACGTGACTCTGCTTGATTCTACTACATTCTACGATAGCTCTACTTGACTCGGTATACCTTTACTACATGCTACCATCGCTCTACTTGACTCTACTGCACTGTACTACACTCTACCTTGGCTCTACTACATTCTACCATGGATCCACGTGTCTCTACCTGACTGTACTGCATTCTACCATGGCTCTACCTGGCTCTACTGCATTCTACCATGGCTCTACTTGGCTCTACATGACTCTACTACATGCTACTGTGGCTCTACGTGGCTCTACCTGAATCTACTGCACTCTACCATGGCTCTACTCCATAGTACCATGTCGCTGCTTGACACTACATGACTCTACTACATTCTACCATGGCTCTACTTGGCTCTACTTGACTCTACTACATTCAACCATGGCTCTACTTGACTCTACTTGACTCTGCTACACTCTATCATGGCTCTACTCCATTGTATATCATGGCTCTATTTCACACTACATGACTCTACTACATTCTACGATGGCTCTACTTGACTCTACTACACTCTACCATGGCTCAACTTGGCTCTACTTGACTCTACTACACTCTACCATGGCTCTACTCAATTGTACCATGGCTCTACTTGACACTACATAATTCTACTGAATTCTAACATGGGTCTTCTTCACTCTACTTGACTCTCCTACACTCTACCATTGCTCTACTTGGCTCAACTACACTCTACTATGGCTCTACTTGGCTCTACTTGAATCCACTACACTTTACCTTGGTTCTACTTGGCTCTACTTGACTCTACTACACTCTACCATGGCTCTACTCCATTGTATATCATGACTCTACTTCACACTACATGACTCTACTACATTCTACGATGGCTCTACTGGACTGTACTACACTCTACCATGGCTCAACTGGCTCTACTTGACTCTACTACACTCTACCATGGCTCTACTCCATTGTACCTTGGCTCTACTTGACACTACATGATTCTACTGAATTCTAACATGGGTCTTCTTGACTCTACTTCATTCTCCTACACTCTACCATTGCTCTACTTGGCCCTCCTACACTCTACCATGGCTCTACTTGGCTCTACTTGACTCTACTACACTCTACCATGGCAGTACTTGGCTCTACTTGATTCTACTACACTCTACCACGTCTCTACTACATTCTACCATGTCTCCACGTGACTCTACATGACTCTACTACATTCTACCATAGCTCTACTTGACTCTGTATGCCTCTAGTACATTCTTCCATTGCTCTTCTTGACTCTACTTGACTCTCCTGCACTCTCTCGTTCCTCTACTTGGCTCTACTTGGCTCTACTACACTCTACAATAGCTATACTTGGTTATACTTGACTCTACTACAGTCTACCATCGCTTTACTTGCCTCTACTTGACTCTACTACACTCTACCATGGCTCTACTTGACCTTACTACCCTCTAATATGGCTCTACTCCATTGTATATCGTCGCTCAACTTCACAATACATGACTTAACTACATTCTACCATGGCTCTACTTGACACTACATGATTCTACTATATGCTACCATGCCTCTTCTTGACTCTACTTGACTCTTCTACTCTCTATACCATTGCTCTACTTGGCTCTACTACACTCTACCATAGCTCTACTTGGCTCTACTTGACTCTACTACACTCTACCATGGCTCTACTCGTCTCTACTTGACTATACTACACTCTACCATGTCTCTACTACATTCTACCATGGTACCACGTGACTCTGCTTGATTCTACTACATTCTACGATAGCTCTACTTGACTCGGTATACCTTTACTACATGCTACCATCGCTCTACTTGACTCTACTGCACTGTACTACACTCTACCTTGGCTCTACTACATTCTACCATGGATCCACGTGTCTCTACCTGACTGTACTGCATTCTACCATGGCTCTACCTGGCTCTACTGCATTCTACCATGGCTCTACTTGGCTCTACATGACTCTACTACATGCTACTGTGGCTCTACGTGGCTCTACCTGAATCTACTGCACTCTACCATGGCTCTACTCCATAGTACCATGTCGCTGCTTGACACTACATGACTCTACTACATTCTACCATGGCTCTACTTGGCTCTACTTGACTCTACTTGACTCTACTACACTCTATCATGGCTCTACTCCATTGTATATCATGGCTCTATTTCACACTACATGACTCTACTACATTCTACGATGGCTCTACTTGACTCTACTACACTCTACCATGGCTCAACTTGGCTCTACTTGACTCTACTACACTCTACCATGGCTCTACTCCATTGTACCATGGCTCTACTTGACACTACATAATTCTACTGAATTCTAACATGGGTCTTCTTCACTCTACTTGACTCTCCTACACTCTACCATTGCTCTACTTGGCTCAACTACACTCTACTATGGCTCTACTTGGCTCTACTTGAATCCACTACACTTTACCTTGGTTCTACTTGGCTCTACTTGACTCTACTACACTCTACCATGGCTCTACTCCATTGTATATCATGACTCTACTTCACACTACATGACTCTACTACATTCTACGATGGCTCTACTGGACTGTACTACACTCTACCATGGCTCAACTGGCTCTACTTGACTCTACTACACTCTACCATGGCTCTACTCCATTGTACCTTGGCTCTACTTGACACTACATGATTCTACTGAATTCTAACATGGGTCTTCTTGACTCTACTTCATTCTCCTACACTCTACCATTGCTCTACTTGGCCCTCCTACACTCTACCATGGCTCTACTTGGCTCTACTTGACTCTACTACACTCTACCATGGCAGTACTTGGCTCTACTTGATTCTACTACACTCTACCACGTCTCTACTACATTCTACCATGTCTCCACGTGACTCTACATGACTCTACTACATTCTACCATAGCTCTACTTGACTCTGTATGCCTCTAGTACATTCTTCCATTGCTCTTCTTGACTCTACTTGACTCTCCTGCACTCTCTCGTTCCTCTACTTGGCTCTACTTGGCTCTACTACACTCTACAATAGCTATACTTGGTTATACTTGACTCTACTACAGTCTACCATCGCTTTACTTGCCTCTACTTGACTCTACTACACTCTACCATGGCTCTACTTGACCTTACTACCCTCTAATATGGCTCTACTCCATTGTATATCGTCGCTCAACTTCACAATACATGACTTAACTACATTCTACCATGGCTCTGCTTGACACTACATGATTGTACTCGATGCTACCATGGCTCTTCTTGACTCTACTTGACTCTTCTACACTCTATACCATTGCTCTACTTGGCTCTACTACACTCTACAATAGCTCTACTTGGCTCTACTTGACTCTACTACACTCTACCATGGCTCTACTCGTCTCTACTTGACTATACTACACTCTACCATGTCTCTACTACATTCTACCATGGCACCACGTGACTCTACTTGATTCTACTACATTCTACGATAGCTCTACTTGACTCTGTATACCTCTACTACATGCTACCATGGCTCTACTTGACTCTACTTCACTGTACTACACTCTACCTTGGCTCTACTACATTCTACCATGGATCCACGTGACTCTACTTGACTGTACTGCATTCTACCATGGCTCTACCTGGCTCTACTGCATTCTACCATGCCTCTACTTGGCTCTACATGACTCTACTACATGCTACCGTGGCTCTACGTGGCTCTACCTGAATCTACTGCACTCTACCATGGCTCTACTCCATAGTACCATGTGTCTACTTGACACTACATGACTCTACTACATTCTACCATGGCTCTACTTGACTCTACTTGACTCTACTACACTCTAGCAATGCTCTTCTTGGCTCTACATGAATCCACTACACTCTATCTTGGTTCTACTTGGCTCTACTTGACTTTACTACACTCTACCATGGCTCTACTCCATTGTATATCATGGCTCTAGTTCACACTACATGACTCTACTACATTCTACGATGGCTCTACTTGACTCTACTACACTCTACCATGGCTCAACTTGGCTCTCCCTGACTCTACTACACTCTACCATGACTCTACTCCATTGTACCATGGCTCTATTTGACACTACATGATTCTAATGAATTCTAACATGGGTCTTCTTGACTCTACTTGACTCTCCTACACTCTATACCATTGCTCTACTTCGCTCTACTACACTCTACCATGGCTCTACTAGACTCTACTTGACTCTACTACACTCTACCATGGCAGTACTTGGCTCTACTTGACTCTACTATACTCTACCATGTCTCTACTACATTCTACCATGGCTCCACGTGACTCTATGTGACTCTACTACATTCTACCATAGCTCTACTTGACTATGTATGCCTCTACTACATTCTACCATTGCTCTTCTTGAATCTACTTGACTCTCCTACACTCTCCCATTGCTCTACTTGGCTCTACTTGGCTCTACTACACTCTTCCATGGCTATACTTGGCTCTACTTGACTCTACTACACTCTACCGTGGCTCTACTTGCCTCTACTTGACTCTACTACACTCTACCATGGCTCTACTTGACTCTACTACACTCTACCATGGCTCTACTCCATTGTATATCATCGCTCTACTTCACACTGCATGACTCTACTACATTCTACCATGGCTCTACTTGACTCTACTACACTCTAATATGGCTCAACTTTGCTCTACTTGACTCTACTACACTCTACCATGGCTCTACTCCATTGTACTGTTGCTCTACTTAACACTATATCATTCTACTGAATTCTACCATGGCTCTTCTTGACTCTACTTGACTTACCTACACTCTATCATTGCTCTACTTGGCTCTACTACACTCTACCGTGGCTCTACTTGACTCTACTTGACTCTACTACACTCTACCATGCCTGTACTTGGCTCTACTTGACTCTACTACACTCTACCATTGCTCTACTTGACTTTACTTGACTCTACTACATTCTACCATGGCTCTACTTGACTCTACTTGACACTACTACACTCTACCTTTGCTCTACTACATTCTACCATGGCTCCAAGTGACTCTACTTGACTCTGCTGCATTCTACCATTGCTCTACCTGGCTCTACTACATTCTACCATGGCTCTACTTGGTTCTCCATGACTCTACTACATGCAACCGTGGCTCTACTTGACTCTACTACACTCTACCATGGTTCTACTCCATTGTACCATGGCTCTACTTGACACTACATGTCTCTACTCCATTCTACCATGGCTCTACTTGACTCTACTACACTCTACAATGGCTCTACTTTGCTCTACTTGACTCTACAACACTGTATCATTGCTAGACCTGGCTCCACTTGTCTCTACTACACTCTACCTTAGCTGTACTACATCCTACCATGGATCCACGTGACTCTACTTGACTCTGGTACACTCTACCACGGCTCTACTTTACTCTACTACATTCTACCATGGCTCTACTTGACTCTACATAACTCTACTACATTCTACCATGGCTCTACTTGGCTCTACTTGACTCTACTACACTGTACCATGGCTCTACTTGACTCTACTTGACTGTACTACACTCTACCTTGGCTCTACTACATTCTACCATGGCTCCACGTGACTCTACTTGACTCTGCTACATTCTACCATGGCTCTACTTGGTTCTACGTGACTCTACTACATGCAACCGTGGCTCTACTTGACTCTACTACACTCTCCCATGGCTCTACTCCATTGTACCATTGCTCTACTTGACACTACATGACTCTACTACATTCTTCCATGGCTCTACTTGGCTCTACTACACTCTACAATAGCTCTACTTGGCTCTACTTGACTCTACTACACTCTACCATGGCTCTACTCGTCTCTACTTGACTGTACTACACTCTACCATGTCTCTACTACATTCTACCATGGCACCACGTGACTCTACTTGATTCTACTACACTCTACCACGTCTCTACTACATTCTACCATGTCTCCACGTGACTCTACATGACTCTACTACATTCTACCATAGCTCTACTTGACTCTGTATGCCTCTAGTACATTCTACCATTGCTCTTCTTGACTCTACTTGACTCTCCTGCACTCTCTCATTCCTCTACTTGGCTCTACTTGGCTCTACTACACTCTACAATGGCTATACTTGGCTATACTTGACTCTACTACACTCTACCATGGCTCTTCTTGACCTTACTACCCTCTAATATGGCTCTACTCCATTGTATATCGTCGCTCAACTTCACAATACATGACTTAACTACATTCTACCATGGCTCTGCTTGACACTACATGATTGTACTCGATGCTACCATGCCTCTTCTTGACTCTACTTGACTCTTCTACACTCTATACCATTGCTCTACTTGGCTCTACTACACTCTAAAATAGCTCTACTTGGCTCTACTTGACTCTACTACACTCTACCATGGCTCTACTCGTCTCTACTTGACTATACTACACTCTACCATGTCTCTACTACATTCTACCATGGCACCAAGTGACTCTACTTGATTCTACTACATTCTACGATAGCTCTACTTGACTCTGTATACCTCTACTACATGCTACCATGGCTCTACTTGACTCTACTTCACTGTACTACACTCTACCTTGGCTCTACTACATTCTACCATGGATCCACGTGACTCTACTTGACTGTACTGCATTCTACCATGGCTCTACCTGGCTCTACTGCATTCTACCATGCCTCTACTTGGCTCTACATGACTCTACTACATGCTACCGTGGCTCTACGTGGCTCTACCTGAATCTACTGCACTCTACCATGGCTCTACTCCATAGTACCATGTGTCTACTTGACACTACATGACTCTACTACATTCTACCATGGCTCTACTTGACTCTACTTGACTCTACTACACTCTAGCATGGCTCTTCTTGGCTCTACATGAATCCACTACACTCTATCTTGGTTCTACTTGGCTCTACTTGACTTTACTACACTCTACCATGTCTCTACTCCATTGTATATCATGGCTCTAGTTCACACTACATGACTCTACTACATTCTACGATGGCTCTACTTGACTCTACTACACTCTACCATGGCTCAACTTGGCTCTCCCTGACTCTACTACACTCTACCATGACTCTACTCCATTGTACCATGGCTCTATTTGACACTACATGATTCTAATGAATTCTAACATGGGTCTTCTTGACTCTACTTGACTCTCCTACACTCTATACCATTGCTCTACTTCGCTCTACTACACTCTACCATGGCTCTACTAGGCTCTACTTGACTCTACTACACTCTACCATGGCAGTACTTGGCTCTACTTGACTCTACTATACTCTACCATGTCTCTACTACATTCTACCATGGCTCCACGTGACTCTATGTGACTCTACTACATTCTACCATAGCTCTACTTGACTATGTATGCCTCTACTACATTCTACCATTGCTCTTCTTGACTCTACTTGACTCTCCTACGCTCTCCCATTGCTCTACTTGGCTCTACTTGGCTCTACTACACTCTTCCATGGCTATACTTGGCTCTACTTGACTCTACTACACTCTACCATGGCTCTACTTGCCTCTACTTGACTCTACTACACTCTACCATGGCTCTACTTGACTCTACTACACTCTACCATGGCTCTACTCCATTGTATATCATCGCTCTACTTCACACTGCATGACTCTACTACATTCTACCATGGCTCTACTTGACTCTACTACACTCTAATATGGCTCAACTTTGCTCTACTTGACTCTACTACACTCTACCATGGCTCTACTCCATTGTACTGTTGCTCTACTTAACACTATATCATTCTACTGAATTCTACCATGGCTCTTCTTGACTCTACTTGACTTACCTACACTCTATCATTGCTCTACTTGGCTCTACTACACTCTACCGTGGCTCTACTTGACTCTACTTGACTCTACTACACTCTACCATGCCTGTACTTGGCTCTACTTGACTCTACTACACTCTACCATTGCTCTACTTGACTTTACTTGACTCTACTACATTCTACCATGGCACTACTTGACTCTACTTGACACTACTACACTCTACCTTTGCTCTACTACATTCTACCATGGCTCCAAGTGACTCTACTTGACTCTGCTGCATTCTACCATTGCTCTACCTGGCTCTACTACATTCTACCATGGCTCTACTTGGTTCTCCATGACTCTACTACATGCAACCGTGGCTCTACTTGACTCTACTACACTCTACCATGGTTCTACTCCATTGTACCATGGCTCTACTTGACACTACATGTCTCTACTCCATTCTACCATGGCTCTACTTGACTCTACTACACTCTACAATGGCTCTACTTTGCTCTACTTGACTCTACAACACTGTATCATTGCTAGACCTGGCTCCACTTGTCTCTACTACACTCTACCTTAGCTGTACTACATCCTACCATGGATCCACGTGACTCTACTTGACTCTGGTACACTCTACCACGGCTCTACTTTACTATATTACATTCTACCATGGCTCTGCTTGACTCTACATAACTCTACTACATTCTACCATGGCTCTACTTGGCTCTACTTGACTCTACTACACTGTACCATGGCTCTACTTGACTCTACTTGACTGTACTACAATCTACCTTGGCTCTACTACATTCTACCATGGCTCCACGTGACTCTACTTGACTCTGCTACATTCTACCATGGCTCTACTTGGTTCTACATGACTCTACTACATGCAACCGTGGCTCTACTTGACTCTACTACACTCTCCCATGGCTCTACTCCATTGTACCATTGCTCTACTTGACACTACATGACTCTACTACATTCTTCCACGGCTCTACTTGGCTCTACTACACTCTACAATAGCTCTACTTGGCTCTACTTGACTCTACTACACTCTACCATGGCTCTACTCGTCTCTACTTGACTGTACTACACTCTACCATGTCTCTACTACATTCTACCATGGCACCACGTGACTCTACTTGATTCTACTACATTCTACGATAGCTCTACTTGACTCTGTATACCTCTATTACATGCTACCATGGCTCTACTTGACTCTACTTCACTGTACTACACTCTACCTTGGCTCTACTACATTCTACCATGGATCCACGTGACTCTACTTGACTGTACTGCATTCTACCATGGCTCTACCTGGCTCTACTGCATTCTACCATGCCTCTACTTGGCTCTACATGACTCTACTACATGCTACCGTGGCTCTACGTGGCTCTACCTGAATCTACTGCACTCTTCCATGGCTCTACTCCATAGTACCATGTGTCTACTTGACACTACATGACTCTACTACATTCTACCATGGCTCTACTTGGCTCTACTTGACTCTACTACATTCTACCATGGCTCTACTTGACTCTACTTGACTCTACTACACTCTAGCATGGCTCTTCTTGGCTCTACATGAATCCACTACACTCTATCTTGGTTCTACTTGGCTCTACTTGACTTTACTACACTCTATCATGGCTCTACTCCATTGTATATCATGGCTCTAGTTCACACTACATGACTCTACTACATTCTACGATGGCTCTACTTGACTCTACTACACTCTACCATGGCTCAACTTGGCTCTCCCTGACTCTACTACACTCTACCATGACTCTACTCCATTGTACCATGGCTCTATTTGACACTACATGATTCTAATGAATTCTAACATGGGTCTTCTTGACTCTACTTGACTCTCCTACACTCTATACCATTGCTCTACTTCGCTCTACTACACTCTACCATGGCTCTACTAGGCTCTACTTGACTCTACTACACTCTACCATGGCAGTACTTGGCTCTACTTGACTCTACTATACTCTACCATGTCTCTACTACATTCTACCATGGCTCCACGTGACTCTATGTGACTCTAATACATTCTACAATAGCTCTACTTGACTATGTATGCCTCTACTACATTCTACCATTGCTCTTCTTGACTCTACTTGACTCTCCTACACTCTCCCATTGGTCTACTTGGCTCTACTTGGCTCTACTACACTCTTCCATGGCTATACTTGGCTCTACTTGACTCTACTACACTCTACCATGGCTCTACTCCATTGTATATCATCGCTCTACTTCACACTGCATGACTCTACTACATTCTACCATGGCTCTACTTGACTCTACTACACTCTAATATGGCTCAACTTTGCTCTACTTGACTCTACTACACTCTACCATGGCTCTACTCCATTCTACTGTTGCTCTACTTAACACTATATCATTCTACTGAATTCTACCATGGCTCTTCTTGACTCTACTTGACTTACCTACACTCTATCATTGCTCTACTTGGCTCTACTACACTCTACCGTGGCTCTACTTGACTCTACTTGACTCTACTACACTCTACCATTGCTCTACTTGACTCTACTTGACTCTACTACATTCTACCATGGCTCTACTTGACTCTACTTGACACTACTACACTCTACCTTTGCTCTACTACATTCTACAATGGCTCCACGTGACTCTACTTGACTCTGCTGCATTCTACCATTGCTCTACCTGGCTCTACTACATTCTACCATGGCTCTACTTGGTTCTCCATGACTCTACTACATGCAACCGTGGCTCTACTTGACTCTACTACACTCTACCATGGTTCTACTCCATTGTACCATGGCTCTACTTGACACTACATGTCTCTACTCCATTCTACCATGGCTCTACTTGACTCTACTACACTCTACAATGGCTCTACTTTGCTCTACTTGACTCTACAACACTGTATCATTGCTAGACCTGGCCCCACTTGTCTCTACTACACTCTACCTTAGCTGTACTACATCCTACCATGGATCCACGTGACTCTACTTGACTCTGGTACACTCTACCACGGCTCTACTTTACTCTACTACATTCTACCATGGCTCTACTTGACTCTACATAACTCTACTACATTCTACCATGGCTCTACTTGACTCTTCTTGACTCTACTACACTCTACCATGGCTCTACTTGGCTCTACTTGAATCCACTACACTCTACCTTGGTTTTACTTCGTTCTACTTGACTCTACTACACTCTACCATGGCTCTACTTGGCTCTACTTGACTCTACTACATTCAACCGTAGTTCAACTTGTCTCTATATGACGCTACTCCATTCTTCCATAGCTCTACTTGACTCTGTATGCCTCTACTACATTCTACCATGGCTCTTCTTGACTCTACTTGACTCTCCTACACTCTCCCATTGCTCTACTTGGCTCTACTTGGCTATACTACACTCCACCATGGCTCTGCTTGGCTCTACTTGACTCTACTATACTGTACCATGGCTCTACTTGACTCTACTTGACTGTACTACATTCTACCTTGGCTCTACTACATTCTACCATGGCTCCACGTGGCTCTACTTGACTCTGCTACATTCTACCATGCCTCTACTTGGTTCTACATGACTACTACTACATGCAACCGTGGCTCTACTTGACTCTACTACACTCTCCCATGGCTCTACTCCATTGTACCATTGCTCTACTTGACACTACATGACTCTACTACATTCTTCCATGGCTCTACTTGACTCTACTACACTCTACCATGGCTCTACTTGACTCTACTTGACACTACTACACTCTACCATGGCTCTACTTAAGTCCACTACACCCTACCTTGGCTCAACTCGGCTCTACGTGACTCTACTACACTCTACCATGTCTCTACTACTTTCTACCATGGCTCCACGTGACTCTACGTGACTCTACTGCATTCTACCATAGCTCTACTTGACTCTGTATGCCTCTACTACATTCTACCATGTCTCTACTTGACTCTACTTGATTTTCTACTACATTCTGCCATGGCTCTACTTGACTCTACTTGACTGTACTACATTCTACCTTGGCTCTACTACATTCTAACAATGCTCCATGTGACTCTACTTGACTCTACTACACACTACCATGGCTCTACCTTGCTCTAGTACATTCTACCATGGCTCTACTTGACACTACATGATTCTACTAAATGCTACCATGCCTCTTCTTGACTCTACTTGACTCTTCTACACTCTACCATGGCTCTACTTGGCTCTACTTCAATCCACTACACTCTACCATGGCTCTACTCGTCTCTACTTGACTGTACTACACTCTACCATGTCTCTGCTACATTCTACCATGTCACCACGTGACTCTACTTGACTCTACTACATTCTACGATAGCTCTACTTGACTCTGTATACCTCTACTACATGCTACCATGACTCTACTTGACTCTACTTCACTACTACACTCTACCTTGGCTCTACTACATTCTACCTTGGCTCCACATGACTCTACTTGACTGTTCTGCATTCTACCATGGCTCTACGTAGCTCTCCTGCATTATAGCATGGTTCTACTTGGATCTACATGACTCTACTACATGCTACCGTGGCTCTACGTGTCTCTACCTGAATCTACTGCGCTCTACCATGACTCTACTCCATAGTACCATGTGTCTACTTGACACTACATGACTCTACTACACTCTACTATGACTCTACTTGGCTCTACTTGACTCCACTACACTCTACCATGGCTCTACTCCATTATACCTTGGCTCTACTTGACACTACATGACTCTACTATATTCTACCATGGCTCTCCTCGACTCTACGACACTACGATGGCTCTAATTTGCTCATCTTGACTATACTACACTACATCATTGCTAGACCTGACTCTACTTGTCTCTCCTACACTCTACTTTGGCTCTACTACATCCTACCATGGATCCACGTGACTCTCCTTGACTCTCCTACACTCTACCATGGCTCTACCTTGCTCTACTACATTCTACCAATGCTATACTTGACTCTACATGACTCTGCTACATTCTACCATGGCTCTACTTGACTCTACTTGACTCTACCACACTCTACCATGGCTCTACTTGGCTCTACTTGAATCCACTACACTCTACCTTGGTTCTACTTGTCTCCCCTTGACTCTACTACACTCTACCATGGCTCTACTCCATTGTATATCATGGCTCTACTTCACACTACATGACTCTACTACATTCTACCATGGCTATACTTGACTCTACTACACTCTACCATGGCTCAACTTGGCTCTACTTGACTCTACTACACACTACCATGGCTCTACTCCATTGTATATCATGGCTGTACTTCACACTACATGACTCTACTACATTCTACCATGGCTCTACTTGACTCTACTACACTCTACCATGGCTCAACTTGGCTCTACTTGTCTCTACTACACACTACCATGGCTCTACTCCATTTTACCATGGCTCTACTTGACACTACATGATTCTACTGAATTCTAACATGGCTCTTCTTGACTCTACTTGACTCTCCTACACTCTACCATTGCTCTACTTGGCTCTACTACACTCTACCATGGCTCTACTTGGCTCTACTTGACTCTACTACACTCTACCATGGCAGTACTTGGCTGTACTTGACTCTACTACACTCTACCATGTCTCTACTACATTCTACCATGGCTCCACGTGACTCTACATGATTCTACTACATTCTACCATAGCTCTACTTGACTCTGTATGCCTCTACTACATTCTACCATCGCTCAACTTGGCTCTACTTGACTCCACTACACTCTACCATGGCTCTACTCCATTTTACCATGGCTCTACTTGACACTACATGATTCTACTGAATTCTAACATTGCTCTTCTTGACTCTACTTGGCTCTCCTACACTCTACCATTGCTCTACTTGGCTCTACTACACTCTACCATGGTTCTACTTGGCTCTACTTGACTCTGCTACACTCTACCATGTCTCTACTACATTCTACCATTGCTCCACGTGACTCTACGTGACTCTACCGCATTCTACCGTAGCTCTACTTGACTCTGTATGCCTCTACTACATTCTACCATAGCTCTACTTGACTCTACTTGACTCTACTACATTCTGCCATGGCTCTACTTGACTCTACTTGACTGTACTACACTCTACCTTGGCTCTACTACATTCTAACAATGATCCCTGTGACTCTACTTGACTCTACTACACACTACCATGGCTCTACCCTGCTCTACTACATTCTACCATGGCTCTACTTGACACTACATGATTCTACTAAATGCTACCATGCCTCTTCTTGACTCTACTTGACTCTTCTACACTCTACCATGGCTCTACCTTGCTCTACTACATTCTACCATGGCTATAATTGACTCTACATGACTCTACTACATTCTACCATGGCTCTACTTGACTCTACTTGACTCTACTACACTCTATCAATGCTCTACTTGGCTCTACTTGAATCCACTACACTCTACCTTGGCTCTACTTGACTCTACTACACTCTACCATGGCTCTTCTCCATTGCATGTCATCACTCTACTTCACACTACATGACTCTACTACATTCTACCATGGCTCTACTTGACTCTACTACACTCTAACATGCCTCAACTTGGCTCTACTTGACTCTACTACACTCTACCGTGGCTCTACTCCATTGTATATCATGGCTCTACTTCACACTACATGACTGTACTACACTCTACCATGACTCTACTTCGCTCTACGTCACTCTACCACACTCTACCGTGACTCTACTTGGCTCTACTTGACTCTACTACACTCTACCATGGCTCTACTTGGCTATACTTGACTCTACTACACTCTACCATGGTTCCACGTTACTCTACATGACTCTACCACATTCTACCATAGCTCTACTTGACTCTGTATGCCTGTACTACATTCTACCATGGCTCTACTTGACGATACTTGACTGTACTACATTCTGCCACTCTACTTGACTGTACTTGACTGTACTACACTCTGCGTGACTGTACTACATTCTTCCATGCCTCCACATGATTCTACTTGACTCTGCTGCATTCTACCATGGCACTAACTGGCTCTACTACATTCTACCATGGCTCTACTTGGTTCTACATGACTCTACTACATGCAACCGTGGCTCTACTTGACTCTACTACACTCTACCATGGCTCTACTCCATTGTACCATGGCTCTACATGACACTAGATGACTCTACCACATTCTACCATGGCTCTACTTGACTCTACTACACTATACGATGGCTCTACTTTGCTCTACTTGACTCTACTACACTATATCATAGCTAGACCTGGCTCTACTTGTCTCTACTACACTCTAGCTTAGCTCTACTACATCCTACCATGGATCCACGTGACTCTACTTGACTCTCCTACACTCTACCACGTCTCTACTTTACTCTACTACATTCTACCATGGCTCTACTTGACTCTACATGACTCTACTACATTCTACCATGGCTCTACTTGACTCTACTTGACTCTACTACACTCTATCATTGCTCTACTTGGCTCTACTGCGCTCTACCATAGCTCTACTTGACTCTACAAGAATCTACTACACTCTACCATGGCTCTACTTGGCTCTACTTCACTCTACTACACTCTACCATGTCTCTACAACATTCTACCATGGTTCCACGTGACTCTACGTGACTCTACTGCATTCTACGAAAGCTCTACTTGACTCTGTATTCCTCTACCACATTCTACCATTGCTCTACTTGACTCTACTTGACTCTACTACATTCTGCCATGGCTCTACTTGACTCTACTTGACAGTACTACACTCTACCTTTGCTCTACTACATCCTACCATGGATCTACGTGACTCTACTTGTCTCTCCTACACTCTACCACGGCTAAACTTTATTCTACTACATTCTACCATGGCTCTACTTGACTCTACATGACTCTACTACATTCTACCATGGCTCTACTTGACTCTACATGACTCTACTACACTCTACCATGGCTCTACTTGGCTCTATTTGAATCTACTACACTCTACCATGGCTCTATTTGGCTCTACTTGACACTACTCCATTCAACCGTACTTCAACTTGTCTCTATATGACTCTGCTGCATTCTACCATAGCTCTACTTGACTCTGTATGCCTCTACTACATTCTACCATGGCTCTTCTTGACTCTACTACACTCTACCATGGATCTACTTGACTCTACTTGACTGTACTACACTCTACCTTGGCTCTACTTGAGTCTACTTGATTCCACTACACTCTACCTTGGCTCTACTTGGCTCTACTTGACTCTACTGCACTCTACCATGGCTCTACTCCGTTGTATATCATGGCTCTACTTCACACTACATGACTCTACTACATTCTACCATGGCTCTACTTGACTCTACTTGACTCTACTACACTCTACCATGGCTCTACTTGGCTCTACTTGAGTCCACTACACCCTACCTTGGCTCAACTCGGCTCTACGTGACTCTACTACACTCTACCATAGCTGTACTTGGATCTACTTGACTCTACTACACTCTACCATGTCTCTACTACATTCTATGGTATACCATGGCTCCACGTGACTCTACGTGACTCTACTGCATTCTACCATAGCTCTACTTGACTCTGTATGCCTCTACTACATTCTACCATGGCTCTACTTGACTCTACTTGACTCTACTTCATTCTGCCATGGCTCTACTTGACACTACTTGACTGTACTACACTCTACCTTGGCTCTACTACATTCTAACAATGCTCCATGTGACTCTACTTGACTCTACTACACACTACCATGGCTCTACCTTGCTCTCCTACATTCTACCATGGCTCTACTTGTCTCTACTTGACTCTACTACACTCTACCATGGCTCTACTCGTCTCTACTTGACTGAACTGCACTCTACCATGTCTCTACTACATTCTACCATGGTACCACGTGACTCTACTTGATTCTACTACATTCTACGATAGCTCTACTTGACTCTGTATACCTCTACTACATGCTACCATGGCTCTACTTGACTCTACTTCACTTTACTACACTCTACCTTGGCTCTACTACATTCTACCATCGATCCACGTGACTCTACTTGACTGTACTGCATTCTACCATGACTCTACGTGGCTCTACTGCATTCTACCATGGCTCTACTTGGCTCTACATGACTCTACTACATGCTACCGTGGCTCTACGTGTCTCTACCTGAATCTACTGCACTCTTCCATGGCTCTACTCCATAGTACCATGTGTCTACTTGACACTACATGACTCTACTACATTCTACCATGGCTCTACTTGGCTCTACTTGACTCTACTACACTCTACTAAGGCTCTACTCCATTGTACCATGGCTCTACTTGACACTACATGACTCTACTACATTCTACCATGGCCCTACTTCACTCTACTACACTCTACGATGGCTCTACTTTGCTGTACTTGACTCTACTACACTATATCATTGCTAGACCTGGCTCTACTTGTCTCTACTACACTCCACCTTAGCTCTACTACATCCTACCATGGATCCAGGTGACTCTACTTGACTCTCCTACACTCTACCACGGCTCTACTTTACTCTACTACATTCTACCATGGCTCTACTTGACTCTACTTGACTCTATTACACTCTACCATAGCTCTATTTGGCTCTATTTGAATCTACTACACTCTGCCATGGCTCTACTTGGCTCTACTTGAGTCCACTACACTCTACCTTGGCTCTACTTGGCTCTACGTGACTCTACTACACTCTACCATGGCTCTACTTGGCTCTATTTGAATCTACTACACTCTACCATGGCTCTACTTGGCTCTACTTGAGTCCACTACACTCCACCTTGGCTCTACTTGGCTCTACATGACTCTACTGCACTCTATCATGGCTCTACTCCATTGTATATCATGGCTCTACTTCACACTACATGACTCTACTAAATTCTACCATGGCTCTACTTGACTCTGCTTGACTCTACTACACTCTACCATGACTCTACTTGGCTCTACTTTAGTCTACTACACCCTACCTTGGCTCAACTCGGCTCTACGTGACTCTACTACACTCTACCATGGCTGTACTTGGATCTACTTGACTCTACTACACTCTACCATGTCTCTACTACATTCTACCATGGCTCCACGTGACTCTACGTGACTCTACTGCATTCTACCATAGCGATACTTGACTCTGTATGCCTCTACTACATTCTACCATTGCTCTACTTGACTCTACTTATCTGTACTACACTCTACCTTGGCTCTACTACATTCTACCTTGGCTCCACGTGACTCTACTTGACTGTTCTGCATTCTACCATGGCTCTACGTGGCTCTACTGCATTCTACCATGGCTCTACTTGGCTCTACATGACTCTACTACATGCTACCTTGGCTATACGTGGCTCTACCTGAATCTACTGCACTCTACCATCGCTCTTCTCCATACTACCATGTGTCTACTTGACACTACATGACTCTCCTACATTCTACCATTGCTTTTCTTGACTCTACTTGACTCTCCTACACTCTCCCATTGCTCTACTTGGCTCTACTTCGGTCTACTACACTCTTCCATGGCTATACTTGGCTCTACTTGACTCTACTACACTCTACCATGGCTCTACTTGCCTCTACTTGACTCTACTACACTGTACCAAGGCTCTACTTGACTCTACTACACTCTACCATGGCTTTACTCCATTGTATATCATCGCTCTACTTCACACTACATGATTCTACTACATTCTACCATGGCTCTACTTGACTCTACTTCACTCTAATATGGCTCAACGTGGCTCTACTTAACTCTACTACACTCTACTATGGCTCTACTCCATTGTAACATGCTCTACTTGACACTATATGATTCTACTGAATTCTACCATAGCTCTTCTTGACTCTACTTGACTTACCTACACTCTATCATTGCTCTACTTGGCTCTACTACACTCTACCATGGCTCTACTTGACTCTACATGACTCTACTACACTCTACCATGGCTCTACTTGGCTCTACTTGACTCTACTACACTCTACCATTGCTCTACTTGACTCTACTTGACTCTACTACATTCTGCTATGGCTCTACTTGACTCTACTTGACAGTACTACACTCTACCTTTGCTCTACTACATTCTACCATGGCTCCACATGACTCTACTTGACTCTGCTGCATTCTACCATGGCTCTACCTGGCTCTACTTCATTCTACCATGGCTCTACTTGGTTCTGCATGACTCTACTACATGCAACCGTGGCTCTACTTGACACTACTACACTCTACCATGGTTCTACTCCATTCTACCATGGCTCTACTTGACTCTACTACACTCTACAATGGCTCTACTTTGCTCTACTTGACTCTACAACACTATATCATTGCTAGACCTGCCTCCACTTGTCTCTACTACACTCTATCTTAGCTCTACTACATCTTACCGTGGATCCACGTGACTCTACTTGACTCTGGTACACTCTACCACAGCTCTACTTTACTCTACTACATTCTACAATGGCTCTACTTGACACTACATGACTCTACTACACTCTACCATGGCTCTACTTGGCTCTATTTGACTCCAGTACACTCTACCATGGCTCTACTTCGCTCTACTTGACTCTACTACATTCAACCATGGTTCAACTTGACTCTGTATGCCTCTACTACATTCTACCATGGCTCTTCTTGACTCTACTTGACTCTCCTACACTCTCCCATTGCTCTACTTGGCTCTACTTGGTTATACTACACTCTACCATGGCTCTGCTTGGCTCTACTTGACTCTACTACACTATACCATGGCTCTACTTGACTCTACTTGACTGTACTACACTCTACCTTGGCTCTACTACATTCTACCATGGCTCCACGTGACTCTACTTGACTCTGCTACATTCTACCATGGATCTACTTGGTTCTACATGACTCTACTACATCCAACCGTGGCTCTACTTGACTCTACTACACTCTACCATGGCTCTACTCCATTGTACCATAGCTCTACTTGACACTACATGACTCTACTACATTCTACCATGGCTCTACTTGACACTACTACACTCTACCATGGTTCTACTTGGCTCTACTTGAGTCCACTACACTCTACCTTGGCTCTAGTTGGCTCTCCTTGACTCTACTGCACTCTACCATGGCTCTACTCCATTGTATATCATGGCTCTACTTCACACTACATGACTCTACTACATTCTACCATGACTCTACTTGACTCTACTTGACTCTACTACACTCTGCCATGGCTCTACTGGGCTCTACTTGAGTCCACTACACCCTACCTTGGCACAACTCGGCTCTACATGACTGTACTATACTCTACCATGGCTGTACTTGGATCTACTTGACTCTACTACACTCTACCATGTCTCTACTACATTCTACCATGGCTCCACGTGACTCTACGTGACTCTACTGCATTCTACCATAGCTCTACTTGACTCTGTATGCCTCTACTACATTCTACCATGGCTCTACTTGACTCTACTTGACTCTACTGCATTCTGCCATCGCTCTACTTGATTCTACTTGACTTTACTACACTCTACCTTGGCTCTACTTCATTCTAACAATGCTCCATGTGACTCTACTTGACTCTACTACACACTACCATGGCTCTACCTTGCTCTACTACATTCTACCATGGCTCTACTTGACACTACATGATTCTACTAAATGCTACCATGCCTCTTCTTGACTCTACTTGACTCTTCTACACTCTACCATGGCTGTACTTGGCACTACTTGAATCCACTACACTCTACCATGGCTCTACTCGTCTCTACTTGACTGTACTACACTCTACAATGTCTCTGCTACATTCTACCATGGCACCACGTGACTCTACTTGACTCTACTACATTCTACGATACCTCTACTTGACTCTGTATACCTCTACTACATGCTACCATGGCTCTACTTGACTCTACTTCACTGTACTACACTCTACCTTGGCTCTACTACATTCTACCTTGGCTCCACATGACTCTACTTGACTGTTCTGCATTCTACCATGGCTCTACGTGGCTCTACTGCATTCTACCATGGCTCTACTTGGCTCTACATGACTCTACTACATGCTACCGTGGCTCTACGTGTCTCTACCTGAATCTACTGCACTCTTCCATGGCTCTACTCCATAGTACCATGTGTCTACTTGACACTACATGACTCTACTACATTCTACCATGGCTCTACTTGGCTCTACATGACTCTACTACACTCTACCATCGCTCTACCTGCCTCTACTTGACTCTACTATACTCTACCATGGCTCTACTTGACTCTACTACACTCTACCATGGCTCTACTCCATTGTATATCATCGCTCTAATTCACACTACATGACTCTACTACATTCTACCATGGCTCTACTTGACTCTACTACACTCTAATATGGCTCAACTTGGCTCTACTTGACTCTACTACAATCTACCATGGCTCTACTCCATTGTACCATTGCTCTACTTGACATTACATGATTCTACTGAATTCTACCATGACTCTTCTTGACTCTACTTGACTTACCTACACTCTATCATTGCTCTACTTGGCTCTACTACACACCATGGCTCTACTTGGCTCTACATGACTCTACTACACTCTGCCATGGCTCTACTTGTCTCTACTTGACTCTACTACACTCTACCATGTCTCTACTACATTCTACCATGGCTCCACGTGACTCTACGTGACTCTACTGCATTCTACCATAGCTCTACTTGACTCTGTATGCCTCTACTACATTCTACCATTCCTCTACTTGACTCTCCTTGACTCTACTACATTCTGCCATTCCTCTACTTCACTCTACTTGACAGTACTACACCCTACCTTTGCTCTACTACATTCTACCATGGCTCCACGTGACTCTACTTGGCTCTGCTGCATTCTACCATAGCTCTACCTGGCTCTACTACATTCTACCATGGCTCTACTTAGTTCTACATGACTCTACTATACATGCAACCGTAGCTCTACTTGACTCTACTACACTCTACCATGGCTCTACTCCATTGTACCATGGCTCTACTTTACTCTACATGTCTCTCCTACACTATATCATTGCTAGACTTGGCTCTACTTGTCTCTACTACACTCTACCTTAGCTCTACTACATCCTACCATGGATCCACGTGACTCTACTTGACTCTCCTACACTCTACCACTGTTCTACTTTACTCTACTACATTCTACCATGGCTCTACTTGACTCTACTACACTATACGATGGCTCTACTTTGCTCTACTTGACTCCACTACACTAGACCTGGCTCTACTTGTCCCTACTACCCTCTAGCTTAGCTCTACTACATCCTACCATGGATCCACGTGACTCTACTTGACTCTCCTACACTCTACCACGTCTCTACTTTACTCTACTACATTCTACCATGGCTCTACTTGACTCTACATGACTCTACTACATTCTACCATGGCTCTACTTGACTCTGCTTAACTCTACTACAATCTATCATTGCTCTACTTAGCTCTACTGCGCTCTACCATAGCTCTACTTGACTCTACATGACTCTACTACACTCTACCATGGCTGTACTTGGCTCTTCTTGACTCTACTACACTCTACCATGTCTCTACAACATTCTACCATGGTTCCACGTGACTCTACGTGACTCTACTGCATTCTATGAAAGCTCTACTTGACTCTGTATTCCTCTACCACATTCTACCATTGCTCTACTTGACTCTACTTGACTGTACTACATTCTGCCATGGCTCTACTTGACTCTACTTGACAGTACTACACTCTACCTTTGCTCTACTACATCCTACCATGGATCCACGTGACTCTACTTGTCTCTCCTACACTCTACCACGGCTCAACTTTACTCTACTACATTCTACCGTGGCTCTACTTGACTCTACTACACTCTACCATGGCTCTACTTGGCTCTATTTGAATCTACTACACTCTACCATGGCTCTATTTGGCTCTACTTGACTCTACTACATTCAACCGTAGTTCAACTTGTCTCTATATGACTCTACTGCATTCTACCATAGCTCTACTTGACTCTGTATCCCTCTACTACATTCTACCATGGCTCTTCTTGACTCTACTTGACTCTCCTACACTCTCCCATTGCTCTACTTGGCTCTACTTGGCTATTCCACACTCTACCATGGCTCTGCTTGGCTCTACTTGACTCTACTACACTCTACCATGGATCTACTTGACTCTACTTGACTGTACTACACGCTACCTTGGCTCTACTTGAGTCTACTTGATTCCACTACACTCTACCTTGGCTCTACTTGGCTCTACTTGACTCTACTGCACTCTTCCATGGCTCTACTCCGTTGTATATCATGGCTCTACTTCACACTACATGACTCTACTACATTCTACCATGCCTCTACTTGACTCTACTTGACTCTACTACACTCTACCATGGCTCTACTTGGCTCTACTTGAGTCCACTGCACACTACCTTGGCTCAACTCGGCTCTACGTGACTCTACTACACTCTACCATAGCTGTACTTGGATCTACTTGACTCTACTACACTCTACCATGTCTCTACTACATTCTACCATGGCTCCACGTGACTCTACGTGACTCTACTGCATTCTACCATAGCTCTACTTGACTCTGTATGCCTCTACTACTTTCTACCATTCCTCTACTTGACTCTCCTTGACTCTACTACATTCTGCCATTCCTCTACTTCACTCTACTTGACAGTACTACACCCTACCTTTGCTCTACTACATTCTACCATGGCTCCACGTGACTCTACTTGGCTCTGCTGCATTCTACCATAGCTCTACCTGGCTCTACTACATTCTACCATGGCTCTACTTAGTTCTACATGACTCTACTATACATGCAACCGTAGCTCTACTTGACTCTACTACACTCTACCATGGCTCTACTCCATTGTACCATGGCTCTACTTTACTCTACATGACTCTCCTACACTATATCATTGCTAGACCTGGCTCTACTTGTCTCTACTACACTCTACCTTAGCTCTACTACATCCTACCATGGATCCACGTGACTCTACTTGACTCTCCTACACTCTACCACTGTTCTACTTTACTCTACTACATTCTACCATGGCTCTACTTGACTCTACTACACTATACGATGGCTCTACTTTGCTCTACTTGACTCCACTACACTAGACCTGGCTCTACTTGTCCCTACTACCCTCTAGCTTAGCTCTACTACATCCTACCATGGATCCACGTGACTCTACTTGACTCTCCTACACTCTACCACGTCTCTACTTTACTCTACTACATTCTACCATGGCTCTACTTGACTCTACATGACTCTACTACATTCTACCATGGCTCTACTTGACTCTGCTTAACTCTACTACAATCTATCATTGCTCTACTTAGCTCTACTGCGCTCTACCATAGCTCTACTTGACTCTACATGACTCTACTACACTCTACCATGGCTGTACTTGGCTCTTCTTGACTCTACTACACTCTACCATGTCTCTACAACATTCTACCATGGTTCCACGTGACTCTACGTGACTCTTCTGCATTCTATGAAAGCTCTACTTGACTCTGTATACCTCTACCACATTCTACCATTGCTCTACTTGACTCTACTTGACTGTACTACATTCTGCCATGGCTCTACTTGACTCTACTTGACAGTACTACACTCTACCTTTGCTCTACTACATCCTACCATGGATCCACGTGACTCTACTTGTCTCTCCTACACTCTACCACGGCTCAACTTTACTCTACTACATTCTACCGTGGCTCTACTTGACTCTACTACACTCTACCATGGCTCTACTTGGCTCTATTTGAATCTACTACACTCTACCATGGCTCTATTTGGCTCTACTTGACTCTACTACATTCAACCGTAGTTCAACTTGTCTCTATATGACTCTACTGCATTCTACCATAGCTCTACTTGACTCTGTATCCCTCTACTACATTCTACCATGGCTCTTCTTGACTCTACTTGACTCTCCTACACTCTCCCATTGCTCTACTTGGCTCTACTTGGCTATTCCACACTCTACCATGGCTCTGCTTGGCTCTACTTGACTCTACTACACTCTACCATGGATCTACTTGACTCTACTTGACTGTACTACACGCTACCTTGGCTCTACTTGAGTCTACTTGATTCCACTACACTCTACCTTGGCTCTACTTGGCTCTACTTGACTCTACTGCACTCTACCATGGCTCTACTCCGTTGTATATCATGGCTCTACTTCACACTACATGACTCTACTACATTCTACCATGCCTCTACTTGACTCTACTTGACTCTACTACACTCTACCATGGCTCTACTTGGCTCTACTTGAGTCCACTGCACACTACCTTGGCTCAACTCGGCTCTACGTGACTCTACTACACTCTACCATAGCTGTACTTGGATCTACTTGACTCTACTACACTCTACCATGTCTCTACTACATTCTACCATGGCTCCACGTGACTCTACGTGACTCTACTGCATTCTACCATAGCTCTACTTGACTCTGTATGCCTCTACTCACATTCTACCATGGCTCTACTTGACTCTACTTGACTCTACTTCATTCTGCCATGGCTCTACTTGACTCTACTTGACTGTACTACACTCTACCTTGGCTCTACTACATTCTAACAATGCTCCATGTGACTCTACTTGACTCTACTACACACTACCATGGCTCTACCTTGCTCTACTACATTCTACCATGGCTCTACTTGACACTACATGATTCTACTACATGCTACCATGCCTCTTCTTGACTCTACTTGACTCTTCTACACTCTACCATTGCTCTACTTGGCTCTACTACACTCTACCATAGCTTTACTTGGCTCAACTTGACTCTACTACACTGTACCATGGCTCTACTCGTCTCTACTTGACTGAACTGCACACTACCATGTCTCTACTACATTCTACCATGGTACCACGTGACTCTACTTGATTCTACTACATTCTACGATAGCTCTACTTGACTCTGTATACCTCTACTACATGCTACCATGGCTCTACTTGACTCTACTTATCTGTACTACACTCTACCTTGGCTCTACTACATTCTACCTTGGCTCCACGTGACTCTACTTGACTGTTCTGCATTCTACCATGGCTCTACGTGGCTCTACTGCATTCTACCATGGCTCTACTTGGCTCTACATGACTCTACTACATGCTACCTTGGCTATACGTGGCTCTACCTGAATCTACTGCACTCTACCATCGCTCTACTCCATACTACCATGTGTCTACTTGACACTACATGACTCTCCTACATTCTACCATTGCTCTTCTTGACTCTACTTGACTCTCCTACACTCTCCCATTGCTCTACTTGGCTCTACTTCGGTCTACTACACTCTTCCATGGCTATACGTGGCTCTACTTGACTCTACTACACTCTACCATGGCAGTACTTGGCTGTACTTGACTCTACTACACTCTACCATGTCTCTACTACACTCTACCATGTCTCTACTACATTCTACCATGGCTCCATGTGACTCTACATGACTCTACTACATTCTACCATAGCTCTACTTGACTCTGTATGCCTCTACTACATTCTACCATCGCTCAACTTGGCTCTACTTGACTCCACTACACTCTACCATGGCTCTACTCCATTTTACCATGGCTCTACTTGACACTACATGATTCTACTGAATTCTAACATTGCTCTTCTTGACTCTACTTGACTCTCCTACACTCTACCATTGCTCTACTTGGCTCTACTACACTCTTCCATGGTTCTACTTGGCTCTACTTGACTCTGCTACACTCTACCATGTCTCTACTACATTCTACCATGGCTCCACGTGACTCTACGTGACTCTACCGCATTCTACCGTAGCTCTACTTGACTCTATATGCCTCTACTACATTCTACCATAGCTCTACTTGACTCTACTTGACTCTACTACATTCTGCCATGGCTCTACTTGACTCTACTTGACTGTACTACACTCTACCTTGGCTCTACTACATTCTAACAATTATCCCTGTGACTCTACTTGACTCTACTACACACTACCATGGCTCTACCTTGCTCTACTACATTCTACCATGGCTCTACTTGACACTACATGATTCTACTAAATGCTACCATGCCTCTTCTTGACTCTACTTGACTCTTCTACACTCTACCATGGCTCTACCTTGCTCTACTACATTCTACCATGGCTATAATTGACTCTACATGACTCTACTACATTCTACCATGGCTCTACTTGACTCTACTTGACTCTACTACACTCTATCAATGCTCTACTTGGCTCTACTTGAATCCACTACACTCTACCTTGGCTCTACTTGACTCTACTACACTCTACCATGGCTCTTCTCCATTGCAAGTTATCACTCTACTTCACACTACATGACTCTACTACATTCTACCATGGCTCTACTTGACTCTACTACACTCTAACATGCCTCAACTTGGCTCTACTTGACTCTACTACACTCTACCATGGCTCTACTCCATTGTATATCATGGCTCTACTTCACACTACATGACTGTACTACACTCTACCATGACTCTACTTCGCTCTACGTCACTCTACCACACTCTACCGTGACTCTACTTGGCTCTACTTGACTCTACTACACTCTACCATGGCTCTACTTGGCTATACTTGACTCTACTACACTCTACCATGGTTCCACGTTACTCTACATGACTCTACTACATTCTACCATAGCTCTACTTGACTCTGTATGCCTGTACTACATTCTACCATGGCTCTACTTGACGATACTTGACTGTACTACATTCTGCCACTCTACTTGACTGTACTTGACTGTACTACACTCTACGTGACTGTACTACATTCTTCCATGCCTCCACATGATTCTACTTGACTCTGCTGCATTCTACCATGGCACTAACTGGCTCTACTACATTCTACCATGGCTCTACTTGGTTCTACATGACTCTACTACATGCAACCGTGGCTCTACTTGACTCTACTACACTCTACCATGGCTCTACTCCATTGTACCATGGCTCTACTTGACACTAGATGACTCTACCACATTCTACCATGGCTCTACTTGACTCTACTACACTATACGATGGCTCTACTTTGCTCTACTTGACTCTACTACACTATATCATAGCTAGACCTGGCTCTACTTGTCTCTACTACACTCTAGCTTAGCTCTACTCCATCCTACCATGGATCCACGTGACTCTACTTGACTCTCCTACACTCTACCACGTCTCTACTTTACTCTACTACATTCTACCATGGCTCTACTTGACTCTACATGACTCTACTACATTCTACCATGGCTCTACTTGACTCTACTTGACTCTACTACACTCTATCATTGCTCTACTTGGCTCTACTGCGCTCTACCATAGCTCTACTTGACTCTACAAGACTCTATTACACTCTACCATGGCTCTACTTGGCTCTACTTGACTCTACTACACTCTACCATGTCTCTACAACATTCTACCATGGTTCCACGTGACTCTACGTGACTCTACTGCATTCTACGAAAGCTCTACTTGACTCTGTATTCCTCTGCCACATTATACCATTGCTCTACTTGACTCTACTTGACTCTACTACATTCTGCCATGGCTCTACTTGACTCTACTTGACAGTACTACACTCTACCTTTGCTCTACTACATCCTACCATGGATCCACGTTACTCTACTTGTCTCTCCTACACACTACCACGGCTAAACTTTATTCTACTACATTCTACCATGGCTCTACTTGACTCTACATGACTCTACTACATTCTACCATGGCTCTACTTGACTCTACATGACTCTACTACACTCTACCATGGCTCTACTTGGCTCTATTTGAATCTACTACACTCTACCATGGCTCTATTTGGCTCTACTTGACTCTACTCCATTCAACCGTACTTCAACTTGTCTCTATATGACTCTACTGCATTCTACCATAGCTCTACTTGACTCTGTATGCCTCTACTACATTCTACCATGGCTCTTCTTGACTCTACTTGACTCTCCTACACTCTCCCATTGCTCTACTTGGCTCTACTTGGCTATTCCACACTCTACCATGGCTCTGCTTGGCTCTACTTGACTCTACTACACTCTACCATGGATCTACTTGACTCTACTTGACTGTACTACACTCTACCTTGGCTCTACTTGAGTCTACTTGATTCCACTACACTCTACCTTGGCTCTACTTGGCTCTACTTGACTCTACTGCACTCTACCATGGCTCTACTCGGTTGTATATCATGGCTCTACTTCACACTACATGACTCTACTACATTCTACCATGGCTCTACGTGACTCTACTTGACTCTACTACACTCTACCATGGCTCTACTTGGCTCTACTTGAGTCCACTACACCCTACTTTGGCTCAACTCGGCTCTACGTGACTCTACTACACTCTACCATAGCTGTACTTGGATCTACTTGACTCTACTACACTCTACCATGTCTCTACTACATTCTACCATGGCTCCACGTGACTCTACGTGACTCTACTGCATTCTACCATAGCTCTACTTGACTCTGTATGCCTCTACTACATTCTACCATGGCTCTACTTGACTCTACTTGACTCTACTTCATTCTGCCATGGCTCTACTTGACTCTACTTGACTGTACTACACTCTACCTTGGCTCTACTACATTCTAACAATGCTCCATGTGACTCTACTTGACTCTACTACACACTACCATGGCTCTACCTTGCTCTCCTACATTCTACCATGGCTCTACTTGTCTCTACTTGACTCTACTACACTCTACCATGGCTCTACTCGTCTCTACTTGACTGAACTGCACTCTACCATGTCTCTACTACATTCTACCATGGTTCCACGTGACTCTACTTGATTCTACTACATTCTACGATAGCTCTACTTGACTCTGTATACCTGTACTACATGCTACCATGGCTCTACTTGACTCTACTTCACTTTACTACACTCTACCTTGGCTCTACTACATTCTACCATGGATCCACGTGACTCTACTTGACTGTACTGCATTCTACCATGGCTCTACCTGGCTCTACTGCATTCTACCATGGCTCTACTTGGCTCTACATGACTCTACTACATGCTACCGTGGCTCTACGTGTCTCTACCTGAATCTACTACACTCTACCAAGGCTCTACTCCATTGTACCATGGCTCTACTTGACACTACATGACTCTACTACATTCTACCATGGCTCTACTTTGCTCTACTTGACTCTACTACACTATATCATTGCTAGACCTGGCTCTACTTGTCTCTACTACACTCCACCTTAGCTCTACTACATCCTACCATGGATCCAGGTGACTCTACTTGACTCTCCTACACTCTACCACGGCTCTACTTTACTCTACTACATTCTACCATGGCTCTACTTGACTCTACTTGACTCTACTACACTCTACCATAGCTCTACTTGGCTCTATTTGAATCTACTACACTCTTCCATGGCTCTACTTGGCTCTACTTGAGTCCACTACACTCTACCTTGGCTCTACTTGGCTCTACGTGACTCTACTACACTCTACCATGGCTCTACTTGGCTCTATTTGAATCTACTACACTCTACCATGGCTCTACTTGGCTCTACTTGAGTCCACTACACTCCACCTTGGCTCTACTTGGCTCTACATGACTCTACTGCACTCTATCATGGCTCTACTCCATTGTATATCATGGCTCTACTTCACACTACATGACTCTACTAAATTCTACCATGGCTCTACTTGACTCTGCTTGACTCTACTACACTCTACCATGACTCTACTTGGCTCTACTTTAGTCTACTACACCCTACCTTGGCTCAACTCGGCTCTACGTGACTCTACTACACTCTACCATGGCTGTACTTGGATCTACTTGACTCTACTACACTCTACCATGTCTCTACTACATTCTACCATGGCTCCACGTGACTCTACGTGACTCTACTGCATTCTACCATAGCGATACTTGACTCTGTATGCCTCTACTACATTCTACCATGGGTCTACTTGACTCTACTTGACTGTACTACACTCTACCTTGGCTCTACTACATTCTAACAATGCTCCATGTGACTCTACTTGACTCTACTACACACCACCATGGATCTACCTTGCTCTACTACATTCTACCATGGCTCTACTTGACACTACATGATTCTACTAAATGCTACGATGCCTCTTCTTGACTCTATTTGACTCTTCTACACTCTACCATGGCTCCACTTGGCTCTGCTTTAATCCATTTCACTCTACCATGGCTCTACTCGTCTCTTCTTGACTGTACTACACTCTACAATGTCTCTGCTGCATTCTACCATGGCACCACATGACTCTACCTGACTATACTACATTCTACGATAGCTCTACTTGACTCTGTATACCTCTACTACATGCTACCATGGCTCTACTTGACTCTACTTCACTGTACTACACTCTACCTTGGCTCTACTACATTCTACCTTGGCTCCACGTGACTCTACTTGACTGTTCTGCATTCTACCATGGCTCTACGTGGCTCTACTGCATTCTACCATGGCTCTACTTGGCTCTACATGACTCTACTACATGCTACCTTGGCTATACGTGGCTCTACCTGAATCTACTGCACTCTACCATCGCTCTACTCCATACTACCATGTGTCTACTTGACACTACATGACTCTCCTACATTCTACCATTGCTCTTCTTGACTCTACTTGACTCTCCTACACTCTCCCATTGCTCTACTTGGCTCTACTTCGGTCTACTACACTCTTCCATGGCTATACTTGGCTCTACTTGACTCTACTACACTCTACCATGGCTCTACTTGCCTCTACTTGACTCTACTACACTCTACCAAGGCTCTACTTGACTCTACTACACTCTACCATTGCTTTACTCCATTGTATATCATCACTCTACTTCACACTACATGATTCTACTGCATTCTACCATGGCTCTACTTGACTCTACTTCACTCTAATATGGCTCAACTTGGCTCTACTTAACTCTACTACACTCTACTATGGCTCTACTCCATTTTACCATGCTCTACTTGACACTATATGATTCTACTGAATTCTACCATGGCTCTTCTTGACTCTACTTGACTCTCCTACACTCTCCCATTCCTCTACTTGGCTCTACTTCGGTCTACTACACTCTTCCATGGCTATACTTGGCTCTACTTGACTCTACTACACTCTACCACGGCTCTACTTGCCTCTACTTGACTCTACTACACTCTACCAAGGCTCTACTTGATTCTACTACACTATACCATGGCTCTACTTGACTCTACTTGACTGTACTACACTCTACCTTGGCTCTACTACATTCTACCATGGCTCCACGTGACTCTTCTTGACTCTGCTACATTGTACCATGGATCTACTTGGTTGTACATGACTCTACTACATCCAACCGTGGCTCTACTTGACTCTACTACACTCTCCCATGGCTCTACTCCATTGTACCATAGCTCTACTTGACACTACATGACTCTACTACATTCTACCATGGCTCTACTTGACACTACTACACTCTACCATGGTTCTACTTGGCTCTACTTGAGTCCACTACACTCTACCTTGGCTCTACTTGACTCTCCTTGACTCTACTGCACTCTACCATGGCTCTACTCCATTGTATATCCTGGCTCTACTTCACACTACATGACTCTACTACATTCTACCATGACTCTACTTGACTCTACTTGACTCTATTACTCTCTGCCATGGCTCTACTTGGCTCTACTTGAGTCCACTACACCCTACCTTGGCACAACTCGGCTCTACATGACTGTACTACACTCTACCATGGCTGTACTTGGATCTACTTGACTCTACTACACTCTACCATGTCTCTACTACATTCTACCATGGCTCCACGTGACTCTACGTAACTCTACTGCATTCTACCATAGCTCTACTTGACTCTGTATGCCTCTACTACATTCTACCATGGGTCTACTTGACTCTACTTGACTCTACTGCATTCTGCCATGGCTCTACTTGATTCTACTTGACTTTACTACACTCTACCTTGGCTCTACTTCATTTTAACAATGCTCCATGTGACTCTACTTGACTCTACTACACACTACCATGGCTCTACCTTGCTCTACTACATTCTACCATGGCTCTACTTGACACTACATGATTCTACTAAATGCTACCATGCCTCTTCTTGACTCTACTTGACTCTTCTACACTCTACCATGGCTGTACTTGGCACTACTTGAATCCACTACACTCTACCATGGCTCTACTCGTCTCTACTTGACTGTACTACACTCTACAATGTCTCTGCTACATTCTACCATGGCACCACGTGACTCTACTTGACTCTACTACATTCTACGATACCTCTACTTGACTCTGTATACCTCTACTACATGCTACCATGGCTCTACTTGACTCTACTTCACTGTACTACACTCTACCTTGGCTCTACTACATTCTACCTTGGCTCCACATGACTCTACTTGACTGTTCTGCATTCTACCATGGCTCTACGTGGCTCTACTGCATTCTACCATGGCTCTACTTGGCTCTACATGACTCTACTACATGCTACCGTGGCTCTACGTGGCTCTACCTGAATCTACTGCACTCTACCATGGCTCTACTCCATAGTACCATGTGTCTACTTGACACTACATGACTCTACTACATTCTACCATGGCTCTACTTCGCTCTACTTGACTCTACTACACTCTACCATGATTCTACTTGGCTCTACTTCACTGTACTACACTCTACCATGGCTCTACTCCATTATACCTTGGCTCTACTTGACACTACATGACTCTACTAAATTCTACCATGGCTCTACTCAACTCTACTACACTCTACGATGGCTCTACTTGGCTCATCTTGACTATACTACACTACATCATTGCTAGACCTGGCTCTACTTCTCTCTACTACACTCTACTTTGGCTCTACTACATCCTACCATGGATCCACATGACTCTACTTGACTCTCCTACACTCTACCATGGCTCTACCTTGCTCTACTACATTCTACCAATGCTATACTTGACTCTACATGACTCTACTACATTCTACCATGGCTCTACGTGACTCTACTTGACTCTACCACACTCTACCATGGCTCTACTTGGCTCTACTTGAATCCACTACACTCTACCTTGGTTCTACTTGTCTCTACTTGACTCTACTACACTCTACCATGGCTCTACTCCATTGTATATCATGGCTGTACTTCACACTACATGACTCTACTACATTCTACCACGGCTCTACTTGACTCTACTACACTCTACCATGGCTCAACTTGGCTCTACTTGACTGTACTACACTCTACCATGGCTCTACTCAATTGTACCATGATTCTACTTGACACTACATGATTCTACTGAATTCTAACATGGCTCTTCTTGACTCTACTTCACTCTCCTACACTCTACCATTGATCTACTTGGCTCTACTACACTCTACCATAGCTTTACTTGGGTCTACTTGACTGTACTACACTCTACCATGGCAGTACTTGGCTCTACTTGACTCTACTACACTCTACCATGTCTCTACTACATTTACCATAGCTCTACTTGACTCTGTATGCCTCTACTACATTCTACCATTGCTCTTCTTGACTCTACTTGACTCTCCTACACTCTCCCAATGCTCTACTTGGCCCTACTTGGCTCTATTACACTCTACCATGGCTCTACTTGGCTCTACATGACTCTACTACACTCTACCATGGCTCTACCTGCCTCTACTTGACTCTACTATACTCTACCATGGCTCTACTTGACTCTACTACACTCTACCATGGCTCTACTCCATTGTATATCATCGCTCTAATTCACACTACATGACTCTACTACATTCTACCATGGCTCTACTTGACTCTACTACACTCTAATATGGCTCAACTTGGCTCTACTTGACTCTACTACAATCTACCATGGCTCTACTCCATTGTACCATTGCTCTACTTGACACTACATGATTCTACTGATTTCTACCATGACTCTTCTTGACTCTACTTGACTTACCTACACTCTATCATTGCTCTACTTGGCTCTACTACACTCTACCATGGCTCTACTTGGCTCTACATGACTCTACTACACTCTGCCATGGCTCTACTTGTCTCATACTTGACTCTACTACACTCTACCATGTCTCTACTACATCCTACCATGGATCCACATGACTCTACTTGACTCTCCTACACTCTACCATGGCTCTACCTTGCTCTACTACATTCTACCAATGCTATACTTGACTCTACATGACTCTACTACATTCTACCATGGCTCTACTTGACTCTACTTGACTCTACCACACTCTACCATGGCTCTACTTGGTTCTACTTGAATCCACTACACTCTACCTTGGTTCTACTTGTCTCTACTTGACTCTACTATACTCTACCGTGGCTCTACTCCATTGTATATCATGGCTGTACTTCACACTACATGACTCTACTACATTCTACCATGGCTCTACTTGACTCTACTACACTCTACCATGGCTCAACTTGGCTCTACTTGACTGTACTACACTCTACCATGGCTCTACTCCATTGTACCATGATTCTACTTGACACTACATGATTCTACTGAATTCTAACATGGCTCTTCTTGACTCTACTTGACTCTCCTACACTCTACCATTGCTCTACGTGGCTCTACTACACTCTACCATAGCTCTACTTGGGTCTACTTGACTCTACTGCACTCTACCATGGCAGTACTTGGCTCTACTTGACTCTACTACACTCTACCATGTCTCTACTACATTCTACCATAGCTCTACTTGACTCTGTATGCCTCTACTACATTCTACCATTGCTCTTCTTGACTCTACTTGACTCTCCTACACTCTCCCAATGTTCTACTTGGCTCTACTTGGCTCTATTACACTCTACCATGGCTCTACTTGGCTCTACATGACTCTACTACACTCTACCATCGCTCTACCTGCCTCTACTTGACTCTACTATACTCTACCATGGCTCTACTTGACTTTACTACACTCTACCATGGCTCTACTCCGTTGTATATCATCGCTCTAATTCACACTACATGACTATACTACATTCTACCATGGCTCTACTTGACTCTACTACACTCTAATATGGCTCAACTTGGCTCTACTTGACTCTACTACAATCTACCATGGCTCTACTCCATTGTACCATTGCTCTACTTGACACTACATGATTCTACTGAATTCTACCATGACTCTTCTTGACTCTACTTGACTTACCTACACTCTATCATTGCTCTACTTGGCTCTACTACACTCTACCATGGCTCTACTTGGCTCTACATGACTCTACTACACTCTGCCATGGCTCTACTTGTCTCTACTTGACTCTACTACACTCTACCATGTCTCTACTACATTCTACCATGGCTCCACGTGACTCTACGTGACTCTACTGCATTCTACCATAGCTCTACTTGACTCTGTATGCCTCTACTACATTCTACCATTCCTCTACTTGACTCTGCTTGACTCTACTACATTCTGCCATTGCTCTACTTCACTCTACTTGACAGTACTACACCCTACCTTTGCTATACTACATTCTACCATGGCTCCACGTGACTCTACTTGGCTCTGCTGCATTCTACCATAGCTCTACCTGGCTCTACTACATTCTACCATGGCTCTACTTAGTTCTGCATGACTCTACTATACATGCAACCGTGGCTCTACTTGACTCTACTACACTCTACCATGGCTCTACTCCATTGTACCATGGCTCTACTTTACTCTACATGACTCTCCTACACTATATCATTGCTAGACCTGGCTCTACTTGTCTCTACTACACTCTACCTTAGCTCTACTACATCCTACCATGGATCCACGTGACTCTACTTGACTCTCCTACACTCTACCACTGTTCTACTTTACTCTACTACATTCTACCATGGCTCTACTTGACTCTACTACACTATACGATGGCTCTACTTTGCTCTACTTGACTCTACTACACTATATCATAGCTAGACCTGGCTCTACTTGTCCCTACTACCCTCTAGCTTAGCTCTACTACATCCTACCATGGATCCACGTGACTCTACTTGACTCTCCTACACTCTCCCACGTCTCTACTTTACTCTACTACATTCTACCATGACTCTACTTGACTCTACATGACTCTACTACATTCTACCATGGCTCTACTTGACTCTGCTTAACTCTACTACAATCTATCATTGCTCTACTTAGCTCTACTGCGCTCTACCATAGCTCTACTTGACTCTACATGACTCTACTACACTCTACCATGGCTGTACTTGGCTCTACTTGACTCTACTACACTCTACCATGTCTCTACAACATTCTACCATGGTTCCACATGACACTACGTGACTCTACTGCATTCTATGAAAGCTCTACTTGACTCTGTATTCCTCTACCACATTCTACCATTGCTCTACTTGACTCTACTTGACTGTACTACATTCTGCCATGGCTCTACTTGACTCTACTTGACAGTACTACACTCTACCTTTGCTCTACTACATCCTACCATGGATCCACGTGACTCTACTTGTCTCTCCTACACTCTACCACGGCTCAACTTTACTCTACTACATTCTACCATGGCTCTACTTGACTCTACATGACTCTACTACATTGTACCATGGCTCTACTCGACTCTACTACACTCTACCATGGCTCTACTTGGCTCTATTTGAATCTGCTACACTCTACCATGGCTCTATTTGGCTCTACTTGACTCTACTACATTCAACCGTAGTTCAACTTGTCTCTATATGACTCTACTGCATTCTACCATAGCTCTACTTGACTCTGTATGCCTCTACTACATTCTACCATGGCTCTTCTTGACTCTACTTGACTCTACTACACTCTCCCATTGCTCTACTTGGCTCTACTTGGCTATTCCACACTCTACCATGGCTCTGCTTGGCTCTACTTGACTCTACTACACTCTACCATGGATCTACTTGACTCTACTTGACTGTACTACACGCTACCTTGGCTCTACTTGAGTCTACTTGATTCCACTACACTCTACCTTGGCTCTACTTGGCTCTACTTGACTCTACTGCACTCTACCATGGCTCTACTCCGTTGTATATCATGGCTCTACTTCACACTACATGACTCTACTACATTCTACCATGCCTCTACTTGACTCTACTTGACTCTACTACACTCTACCATGGCTCTACTTGGCTCTACTTGAGTCCACTGCACCCTACCTTGGCTCAACTCGGCTCTACGTGACTCTACTACACTCTACCATAGCTGTACTTGGATCTACTTGACTCTACTACACTCTACCATGTCTCTACTACATTCTACCATGGCTCCACGTGACTCTACGTGACTCTACTGCATTCTACCATAGCTCTACTTGACTCTGTATGCCTCTAATCACATTCTACCATGGCTCTACTTGACTCTACTTGACTCTACTTCATTCTGCCATGGCTCTACTTGACACTACTTGACTGTACTACACTCTACCTTGGCTCTACTACATTCTAACAATGCTCCATGTAACTCTACTTGATTTTACTACACACTACCATGGCTCTACCTTGCTCTCCTACATTCTACCATGGCTCTACTTGACACTACATGATTCTACTACATGCTACCATGCCTCTTCTTGACTCTACTTGACTCTTCTACACTCTACCATTGCTCTACTTGGCTCTACTACACTCTACCATAGCTTTACTTGGCTCTACGTGACTCTACTACACTCTACAATGGCTCTACTCGTCTCTACTTGACTGAACTGCACTCTACCATGTCTCTACTACATTCTACCATGGTACCACGGGACTCTACTTGACTCTGTATACCTCTACTACATGCTACCATGGCTCTACTTGACTCTACTTTTCTGTACTACACTCTACCTTGGCTCTACTACATTCTACGATGGATCCACGTGACTCTACTTGACTGTTCTGCATTCTACCATGGCTCTACCTGGCTCTACTGCATTCTACCATGGCTCTACTTGGCTCTACATGACTCTACTACATGCTACCGTGGCTCTACGTGTCTCTACCTGAATCTACTGCACTCTTCCATGGCTCTACTCCATAGTACCATGTGTCTACTTGACACTACATGACTCTACTACATTCTACCATGGCTCTACTTCGCTCTACTTGACTCTACTACACTCTACCATGATTCTACTTGGCTCTACTTCACTGTACTACACTCTACCATGGCTCTACTCCATTATACCTTGGCTCTACTTGACACTACATGACTCTACTAAATTCTACCATGGCTCTACTCAACTCTACTACACTCTACGATGGCTCTACTTGGCTCATCTTGACTATACTACACTACATCATTGCTAGACCTGGCTCTACTTCTCTCTACTACACTCTACTTTGGCTCTATTACATCCTACCATGGATCCACATGACTCTACTTGACTCTCCTACACTCTACCATGGCTCTACCTTGCTCTACTACATTCTACCAATGCTATACTTGACTCTACATGACTCTACTACATTCTACCATGGCTCTACGTGACTCTACTTGACTCTACCACACTCTACCATGGCTCTACTTGGCTCTACTTGAATCCACTACACTCTACCTTGGTTCTACTTGTCTCTACTTGACTCTACTACACTCTACCATGGCTCTACTCCATTGTATATCATGGCTGTACTTCACACTACATGACTCTACTACATTCTACCACGGCTCTACTTGACTCTACTACACTCTACCATGGCTCAACTTGGCTCTACTTGACTGTACTACACTCTACCATGGCTCTACTCAATTGTACCATGATTCTACTTGACACTACATGATTCTACTGAATTCTAACATGGCTCTTCTTGACTCTACTTCACTCTCCTACACTCTACCATTGATCTACTTGGCTCTACTACACTCTACCATAGCTTTACTTGGGTCTACTTGACTGTACTACACTCTACCATGGCAGTACTTGGCTCTACTTGACTCTACTACACTCTACCATGTCTCTACTACATTTACCATAGCTCTACTTGACTCTGTATGCCTCTACTACATTCTACCATTGCTCTTCTTGACTCTACTTGACTCTCCTACACTCTCCCAATGCTCTACTTGGCCCTACTTGGCTCTATTACACTCTACCATGGCTCTACTTGGCTCTACATGACTCTACTACACTCTACCATGGCTCTACCTGCCTCTACTTGACTCTACTATACTCTACCATGGCTCTACTTGACTCTACTACACTCTACCATGGCTCTACTCCATTGTATATCATCGCTCTAATTCACACTACATGACTCTACTACATTCTACCATGGCTCTACTTGACTCTACTACACTCTAATATGGCTCAACTTGGCTCTACTTGACTCTACTACAATCTACCATGGCTCTACTCCATTGTACCATTGCTCTACTTGACACTACATGATTCTACTGATTTCTACCATGACTCTTCTTGACTCTACTTGACTTACCTACACTCTATCATTGCTCTACTTGGCTCTACTACACTCTACCATGGCTCTACTTGGCTCTACATGACTCTACTACACTCTGCCATGGCTCTACTTGTCTCATACTTGACTCTACTACACTCTACCATGTCTCTACTACATCCTACCATGGATCCACATGACTCTACTTGACTCTCCTACACTCTACCATGGCTCTACCTTGCTCTACTACATTCTACCAATGCTATACTTGACTCTACATGACTCTACTACATTCTACCATGGCTCTACTTGACTCTACTTGACTCTACCACACTCTACCATGGCTCTACTTGGTTCTACTTGAATCCACTACACTCTACCTTGGTTCTACTTGTCTCTACCTGACTCTACTACACTCTACCATGGCTCTACTCCATTGTATATCATGGCTGTACTTCACACTACATGACTCTACTACATTCTACCATGGCTCTACTTGACTCTACTACACTCTACCATGGCTCAACTTGGCTCTACTTGACTGTACTACACTCTACCATGGCTCTACTCCATTGTACCATGATTCTACTTGACACTACATGATTCTACTGAATTCTAACATGGCTCTTCTTGACTCTACTTGACTCTCCTACACTCTACCATTGCTCTACGTGGCTCTACTACACTCTACCATAGCTCTACTTGGGTCTACTTGACTCTACTGCACTCTACCATGGCAGTACTTGGCTCTACTTGACTCTACTACACTCTACCATGTCTCTACTACATTCTACCATAGCTCTACTTGACTCTGTATGCCTCTACTACATTCTACCATTGCTCTTCTTGACTCTACTTGACTCTCCTACACTCTCCCAATGTTCTACTTGGCTCTACTTGGCTCTATTACACTCTACCATGGCTCTACTTGGCTCTACATGACTCTACTACACTCTACCATCGCTCTACCTGCCTCTACTTGACTCTACTATACTCTACCATGGCTCTACTTGACTTTACTACACTCTACCATGGCTCTACTCCGTTGTATATCATCGCTCTAATTCACACTACATGACTATACTACATTCTACCATGGCTCTACTTGACTCTACTACACTCTAATATGGCTCAACTTGGCTCTACTTGACTCTACTACAATCTACCATGGCTCTACTCCATTGTACCATTGCTCTACTTGACACTACATGATTCTACTGAATTCTACCATGACTCTTCTTGACTCTACTTGACTTACCTACACTCTATCATTGCTCTACTTGGCTCTACTACACTCTACCATGGCTCTACTTGGCTCTACATGACTCTACTACACTCTGCCATGGCTCTACTTGTCTCTACTTGACTCTACTACACTCTACCATGTCTCTACTACATTCTACCATGGCTCCACGTGACTCTACGTGACTCTACTGCATTCTACCATAGCTCTACTTGACTCTGTATGCCTCTACTACATTCTACCATTCCTCTACTTGACTCTGCTTGACTCTACTACATTCTGCCATTGCTCTACTTCACTCTACTTGACAGTACTACACCCTACCTTTGCTATACTACATTCTACCATGGCTCCACGTGACTCTACTTGGCTCTGCTGCATTCTACCATAGCTCTACCTGGCTCTACTACATTCTACCATGGCTCTACTTAGTTCTGCATGACTCTACTATACATGCAACCGTGGCTCTACTTGACTCTACTACACTCTACCATGGCTCTACTCCATTGTACCATGGCTCTACTTTACTCTACATGACTCTCCTACACTATATCATTGCTAGACCTGGCTCTACTTGTCTCTACTACACTCTACCTTAGCTCTACTACATCCTACCATGGATCCACGTGACTCTACTTGACTCTCCTACACTCTACCACTGTTCTACTTTACTCTACTACATTCTACCATGGCTCTACTTGACTCTACTACACTATACGATGGCTCTACTTTGCTCTACTTGACTCTACTACACTATATCATAGCTAGACCTGGCTCTACTTGTCCCTACTACCCTCTAGCTTAGCTCTACTACATCCTACCATGGATCCACGTGACTCTACTTGACTCTCCTACACTCTCCCACGTCTCTACTTTACTCTACTACATTCTACCATGACTCTACTTGACTCTACATGACTCTACTACATTCTACCATGGCTCTACTTGACTCTACTTAACTCTACTACAATCTATCATTGCTCTACTTAGCTCTACTGCGCTCTACCATAGCTCTACTTGACTCTACATGACTCTACTACACTCTACCATGGCTGTACTTGGCTCTACTTGACTCTACTACACTCTACCATGTCTCTACAACATTCTACCATGGTTCCACATGACTCTACGTGACTCTACTGCATTCTATGAAAGCTCTACTTGACTCTGTATTCCTCTACCACATTCTACCATTGCTCTACTTGACTCTACTTGACTGTACTACATTCTGCCATGGCTCTACTTGACTCTACTTGACAGTACTACACTCTACCTTTGCTCTACTACATCCTACCATGGATCCACGTGACTCTACTTGTCTCTCCTACACTCTACCACGGCTCAACTTTACTCTACTACATTCTACCATGGCTCTACTTGACTCTACATGACTCTACTACATTCTACCATGGCTCTACTCGACTCTACTACACTCTACCATGGCTCTACTTGGCTCTATTTGAATCTGCTACACTCTACCATGGCTCTATTTGGCTCTACTTGACTCTACTACATTCAACCGTAGTTCAACTTGTCTCTATATGACTCTACTGCATTCTACCATAGCTCTACTTGACTCTGTATGCCTCTACTACATTCTACCATGGCTCTTCTTGACTCTACTTGACTCTACTACACTCTCCCATTGCTCTACTTGGCTCTACTTGGCTATTTCACACTCTACCATGGCTCTGCTTGGCTCTACTTGACTCTACTACACTCTACCATGGATCTACTTGACTCTACTTGACTGTACTACACGCTACCTTGGCTCTACTTGAGTCTACTTGATTCCACTACACTCTACCTTGGCTCTACTTGGCTCTACTTGACTCTACTGCACTCTACCATGGCTCTACTCCGTTGTATATCATGGCTCTACTTCACACTACATGACTCTACTACATTCTACCATGCCTCTACTTGACTCTACTTGACTCTACTACACTCTACCATGGCTCTACTTGGCTCTACTTGAGTCCACTGCACCCTACCTTGGCTCAACTCGGCTCTACGTGACTCTACTACACTCTACCATAGCTGTACTTGGATCTACTTGACTCTACTACACTCTACCATGTCTCTACTACATTCTACCATGGCTCCACGTGACTCTACGTGACTCTACTGCATTCTACCATAGCTCTACTTGACTCTGTATGCCTCTAATCACATTCTACCATGGCTCTACTTGACTCTACTTGACTCTACTTCATTCTGCCATGGCTCTACTTGACACTACTTGACTGTACTACACTCTACCTTGGCTCTACTACATTCTAACAATGCTCCATGTAACTCTACTTGATTTTACTACACACTACCATGGCTCTACCTTGCTCTCCTACATTCTACCATGGCTCTACTTGACACTACATGATTCTACTACATGCTACCATGCCTCTTCTTGACTCTACTTGACTCTTCTACACTCTACCATTGCTCTACTTGGCTCTACTACACTCTACCATAGCTTTACTTGGCTCTACGTGACTCTACTACACTCTACAATGGCTCTACTCGTCTCTACTTGACTGAACTGCACTCTACCATGTCTCTACTACATTCTACCATGGTACCACGGGACTCTACTTGACTCTGTATACCTCTACTACATGCTACCATGGCTCTACTTGACTCTACTTATCTGTACTACACTCTACCTTGGCTCTACTACATTCTACGATGGATCCACGTGACTCTACTTGACTGTTCTGCATTCTACAATGGCTCTACCTGGCTCTACTGCATTCTACCATGGCTCTACTTGGCTCTACATGACTCTACTACATGCTACCGTGGCTCTACGTGTCTCTACCTGAATCTACTGCACTCTTCCATGGCTCTACTCCATAGTACCATGTGTCTACTTGACACTACATGACTCTACTACATTCTACCATGGCTCTACTTGGCTCTACTTGACTCTACTACACTCTACCAAGGCTCTACTCCATTGTACCATGGCTCTACTCCGTTGTATATCATGGCTCTACTTCACACTACATGACTCTACTACATTCTACCATGCCTCTACTTGACTCTACTTGACTCTACTACACTCTACCATGGCTCTACTTGGCTCTACTTGAGTCCACTGCACCCTACCTTGGCTCAACTCGGCTCTATGTGACTCTACTACACTCTACCATAGCTGTACTTGGATCTACTTGACTCTACTACACTCTACCATGTCTCTACTACATTCTACCATGGCTCCACGTGACTCTACGTGACTCTACTGCATTCTACCATAGCTCTACTTGACTCTGTATGCCTCTACTCACATTCTACCATGGCTCTACTTGACTCTGCTTGACTCTACTTTATTCTGCCATTGCTCTACTTGACTCTACTTGACTGTACTACACTCTACCTTGGCTCTACTACATTCTAACAATGCTCCATGTGACTCTACTTGACTCTACTACACACTACCATGGCTCTACCTTGCTCTACTACATTCTACCATGGCTCTACTTGACACTACATGATTCTACTACATGCTACCATGCCTCTTCTTGACTCTACTTGACTCTTCTACACTCTACCATTGCTCTACTTGGCTCTACTACACTCTACCATAGCTTTACTTGGCTCTACTTGACTCTACTACACTCTACCATGGCTCTACTCATCTCTACTTGACTGAACTGCACTCTACCATGTCTCTACTACATTCTACCATGGTACCACGTGACTCTACTTGATTCTACTACATTCTACGATAGCTCTACTTGACTCTGTATACCTCTACTACATGCTACCATGGCTCTACTTGACTCTACTTATCTGTACTACACTCTACCTTGGCTCTACTACATTCTACGATGAATCCACGTGACTCTACTTGACTGTTCTGCATTCTACCATGGCTCTACCTGGCTCTACTGCATTCTACCATGGCTATACTTGGCTCTACATGACTCTACTACATGCTACCGTGGCTCTACGTGTCTCTACCTGAATCTACTGCACTCTTCCATGGTTCTACTCCATAGTACCATGTGTCTACTTGAAACTACATGACTCTACTACATTCTACCATGGCTCTACTTGGCTCTACTTGACTCTACTACACTCTACCAAGGCTCTACTCCATTGTACCATGGCTCTACTTGACACTACATGACTCTACTACATTCTACCATCGCTCTACTTGACTCTACTACACTCTACGATGGCTCTACTTTGCTCTACTTGACTCTACTACACTATATCATTGCTAGACCTGGCTCTACTTGTCTCTACTACACTCCACCTTAGCTCTACTACATCCTACCATGGATTCAGGTGACTCTATACTTGACTCTCCTACACTCTACCACGGCTCTACTTTACTCTACTACATTCTACCATGGCTCTACTTGACTCTACTTGACTCTACTACACTCTACCATGTCTCTACTACATTCTACCATGGCTCCACGTGACTCTACGTGACTCTACTGCATTCTACCATAGCTCTACTTGACTCTGTATGCCTCTACTACATTCTACCATGGGTCTACATGACTCTACTTGACTCTACTGCATTCTGCCATGGCTCTACTTGATTCTACTTGACTTTACTACACTCTACCTTGGCTCTACTTCATTCTAACAATGCTCCATGTGACTCTACTTGACTCTACTACACACTACCATGGCTCTACCTTGCTCTACTACATTCTACCATGGCTCTACTTGACACTACATGATTCTACTAAATGCTACCATGCCTCTTCTTGACTCTACTTGACTCTTCTACACTCTACCATGGCTGTACTTGGCACTACTTGAATCCACTACACTCTACCATGGCTCTACTCATCTCTACTTGACTGTACTACACTCTACAATGTCTCTGCTACATTCTACCATGGCACCACGTGACTCTACTTGACTCTACTACATTCTACGATACCTCTACTTGACTCTGTATACCTCTACTACATGCTACCATGGCTCTACTTGACTCTACTTCACTGTACTACACTCTACCTTGGCTCTACTACATTCTACCTTGGCTCCACATGACTCTACTTGACTGTTCTGCATTCTACCATGGCTCTACGTGGCTCTACTGCATTCTACCATGGCTCTACTTGGCTCTACATGACTCTACTACATGCTACCGTGGCTCTACGTGGCTCTACCTGAATCTACTGCACTCTACCATGGCTCTACTCCATAGTACCATGTGGGTCGGACAGATTTTTTTTTGAAAAGGCTGCTGAGTCAGATTTTCTGATTTTCCAGTATCGTGTAGCTAATTGAAGAGGAAAAATCATTAGTGAAAGCACATTGATTTGGATAATGACATTGCCAGCTATTGGCACAAAGTGTTCCTAGTCAAGCTGGTCAGATCAGGTACCCACTTCTTATGATGCTTGCAAAAGCAGTGCTAATCATCAACTATAGCACTACATGACTCTACTACATTCTACCATGGCTCTACTTCGCTCTACTTGACTCTACTACACTCTACCATGATTCTACTTGGCTCTACTTCACTGTACTACACTCTACCATGGCTCTACTCCATTATACCTTGGCTCTACTTGACACTACATGACTCTACTAAATTCTACCATGGCTCTACTCGACTCTACTACACTCTACGATGGCTCTACTTGGCTCATCTTGACTATACTACACTACATCATTGCTAGACCTGGCTCTACTTCTCTCTACTACACTCTACTTTGGCTCTACTACATCCTACCATGGATCCACATGACTCTACTTGACTCTCCTACACTCTACCATGGCTCTACCTTGCTCTACTACATTCTACCAATGTTATACTTGGCTCTACATGACTCTACTACATTCTACCATGGCTCTACTTGACTCTACTTGACTCTACCACACTCTACCATGGCTCTACTTGGCTCTACTTGAATCCACTACACTCTACCTTGGTTCTACTTGTCTCTACTTGACTCTACTACACTCTACCATGGCTCTACTCCATTGTATATCATGGCTGTACTTCACACTACATGACTCTACTACATTCTACCATGGCTCTACTTGACTCTACTACACTCTACCATGGCTCAACTTGGCTCTACTTGACTGTACTACACTCTACCATGGCTCTACTCCATTGTACCATGATTCTACTTGACACTACATGATTCTACTGAATTCTAACATGGCTCTTCTTGACTCTACTTCACTCTCCTACACTCTACCATTGCTCTACTTGGCTCTACTACACTCTACCATAGCTGTACTTGGGTCTACTTGACTGTACTACACTCTACCATGGCAGTACTTGGCTCTACTTGACTCTACTACACTCTACCATGTCTCTACTACATTTACCATAGCTCTACTTGACTCTGTATGCCTCTTCTACATTCTACCATGGCTCTACTTGACTCTACTTGACTCTACTACACTCTACCATGGCTCTACTTGGCTCTATTTGACTCTACTGCACTCTCCCGAGGCTCTACTTGGCTCTACTTGACTCTACTACATTCAACCATAGTTCAACTTCTCTCTATATGACCCTACTGCATTCTACCATAGCTGTACTTGACTCTGTATGCCTCTACTATATTCTACCATGGCTCTGCTTGGCTCTACTTGACTCTACTACACTCTACCATGGCTCTACTTCACTCTACTTGACTGTACTACACTCTACCTTGGCTCTACTACATTCTACCATTGCTACACGTGACTCTAATTGACTCTGCTACATTCTACCATGGCTCTACTTGGTTCTACATGACTCTACTACATGCAACCGTGGCTCTACTTGACTCTACTACACTCTACCATGTCTCTACTACATTCTACCATGCCTCCACGTGACTCTACGTGACTCTACTGCATTCTACCATAGCTCTACTTCACTCTGTATGCGTCTACTACATTCTACTATGGCTCTACTTGACTGAACTTGACTCTACTACATTCTGCCATAGCTCTACTCCATTGTATATCATGGCTCCACTTCACACTACATGACTCTCCTACACTCTATCATGGCTCTACTTGACTCTACCTTGCTCTACTACATTCTACCATGGCTCTGCTTGACTCTACATGACTCTTCTACATTCTACCACGGCTCTACTTGGCTCTACTTGACTCTACTACACTCTACCATAGCTCTACTTGGCTCTATTTGACTCTACTACATTCTACCATAGTTCTACTTCTCTCTATGTGACTCTACTGCATTCTACCATAGCTCTACTTGACTCTGTATGCCTCTACTACATTCTACCATAGCTCTACTTGGCAATACTTGACTCTACTACATTCTACCATGGCTCTACTTGACACTACATGAATCTACTACATTCTACCATGGTTCTACTTGACTCTACTACATTCTACGATGCCTCTACTCGTCTCTACTTGACTCTACTACACTATATCATTGCTAGACCTGGCTCTACTTGTCTCTACTACACTCTACCTTGGCTCTAGTACATCCACCACGGATCCACGTGACTCTACTTGACTCTACTACACTCTACCATGGCTCTACCTGGTTCTACTACATTCTACCATGGCTCTACTTGACTCTACATGACTCTTCTACATTCTACCACGGCTCTACTTGGCTCTACTTGACTCTACTACACTCTACCATAGCTCTACTTGGCTCTATTTGACTCTACTACATTCTACCATAGTTCTACTTCTCTCTATGTGACTCTACTGCATTCTACCATAGCTCTACTTGACTCTGTATGCCTCTACTACATTCTACCATAGCTCTACTTGGCAATACTTGACTCTACTACATTCTACCATGGCTCTACTTGACACTACATGAATCTACTACATTCTACCATGGTTCTACTTGACTCTACTACATTCTACGATGCCTCTACTCGTCTCTACTTGACTCAACTACACTATATCATTGCTAGACCTGGCTCTACTTGTCTCTACTACACTCTACCTTGGCTCTAGTACATCCACCACGGATCCACGTGACTCTACTTGACTCTACTACACTCTACCATGGCTCTACCTGGTTCTACTACATTCTACCATGGCTCTACTTGACTCTACATGACTCTTCTACATTCTACCACGGCTCTACTTGGCTCTACTTGACTCTACTACACTCTACCATAGCTCTACTTGGCTCTATTTGACTCTACTACATTCTACCATAGTTCTACTTCTCTCTATGTGACTCTACTGCATTCTACCATAGCTCTACTTGACTCTGTATGCCTCTACTACATTCTACCATAGCTCTACTTGGCAATACTTGACTCTACTACATTCTACCATGGCTCTACTTGACACTACATGAATCTACTACATTCTACCATGGTTCTACTTGACTCTACTACATTCTACGATGCCTCTACTCGTCTCTACTTGACTCTACTACACTATATCATTGCTAGACCTGGCTCTACTTGGCTCTACTACACTCTACCTTGGCTCTAGTACATCCACCACGGATCCACGTGACTCTACTTGACTCTACTACACTCTACCATGGCTCTACCTGGTTCTACTACATTCTACCATGGCTCTACTTGACTCTACATGACTCTTCTACATTCTACCACGGCTCTACTTGGCTCTACTTGACTCTACTACACTCTACCATAGCTCTACTTGGCTCTATTTGACTCTACTACATTCTACCATAGTTCTACTTCTCTCTATGTGACTCTACTGCATTCTACCATAGCTCTACTTGACTCTGTATGCCTCTACTACATTCTACCATAGCTCTACTTGGCAATACTTGACTCTACTACATTCTACCATGGCTCTACTTGACACTACATGAATCTACTACATTCTACCATGGTTCTACTTGACTCTACTACATTCTACGATGCCTCTACTCGTCTCTACTTGACTCTACTACACTATATCATTGCTAGACCTGGCTCTACTTGGCTCTACTACACTCTACCTTGGCTCTAGTACATCCACCACGGATCCACGTGACTCTACTTGACTCTACTACACTCTACCATGGCTCTACCTGGTTCTACTACATTCTACCATGGCTCTACTTGACTCTACATGACTCTACTACATTCTACCATGGCTCTACTTGACTCTACTTGACTCTACTTCACTCTACCATGGCTCTACTTGTCTCTACTTGAGTCGACTACATCCTACCTTGGCTCTACTTGGCTCTACGTGACTGTACTACACTCTACCCTGGCTCTACTTGGCTCTACTTGAATATACTACGCTCTACCATGTCTCTACTACATTCTGCCATGGCTCTACTTGACTCTACTTGACTGTACTACACTCTACCTTGGTTCTACTACATTCTACCATCGCTCTACTTGGTTCTACATGACTCTACTACATGCAACCTTGGCTCTACTTCACTCTACTACACTCTCTCATGGCTCTACTCCATTGTACCATAGCTCTACTTGATGCTACATGACTCTACTACATTCTACCATGGCTCTACTTGACTCTACTACACTCTACCATGGCTCTACTTGGCTCTACTTGAGTCCACTACACTCTACCTTGGCTCTACTTGGCTCTACTTGACTCTACTGCACTCTACCATGGCTTTACTCCATTGTATATCATGGCTCTACTTCACACTACATGACTCTACTACATTCTACCATGGCTCTGCTTGACTCTACTTGATTCTACTACACTCTACCATGGCTCTACTTGGCTCTACTTGAGTCCACTACACCCTACCTTGGCTCAACATGGCTCTACGAGACTCTACTACACTCTACCATGGCTGTACTTGGATCTACTTGACTCTACTACACTCTACCATGTCTCTACTACATTCTACCATGGCTCCACGTGACTCTACGTGACTCTTCTGCATTCTACCGTAGCTGTACTTGACTCTGTATGCCTCTACTACATTCTACCATGGCTCTACTTGACTCTACTTGACTCTACTACATTCTGCCATGGCTCTACTTGACTCTACTTGACTGTACTACACTCTACCTTGGCTCTACTAGATTCTAACAATGCTCCATGTGACTCTACTTCACTCTACTACACACTACCATGGCTCTACCTTGCTCTACTACATTCTACCATGGCTCTACTTGACACTACTTGATTCTACTGAATGCTACCATGCCTCTTCTTGACTCTACTTGACTCTTCTACACTCTACCAAGGCTCTACCTTGCTCTACTACATTCTACCATGACTATAATTGACTCTACATGACTCTACTACATTCAACCATGGCTCTACTTGACTCTACTTGACTCTACTACATTCTACAATGGCTCTACTTTGCTCTACATGACTCTCCTACACTATATCATTGCTAGACCTGGCTCTACTTGTCTCTACTACACTCTACCTTAGCTCTACTACATCCTACCATGGATCCACGTGACTCTAATTGACTCTCCTACACTCTACCCCTGCTCTACTTTACTCTACTGCATTCTACCATGGCTCTACTTGACTCTACATGACTCTACTACATTCTACCATGGGTCTACTTGACTCTACTTGACTCTACGACACCCTACCATGGCTCTACTTGGCTCTATTTGACTCTACTACACTCTCCCGTGGCTCTACTTGACTCTACTTGACTCTACTACATTCAACCATAGTTCAACTTCTCTCTATATGACCCTACTGCATTCTGCCATAGCTCTACTTGACTCTGTATGCCTCTACTATATTCTACCATGGCTCTGCTTGGCTCTACTTGACTCTACTACACTCTACCATGGCTCTACTTGACTCTACTTGACTGTACTACACTCTACCTTGGCTCAACTACATTCTACCATTGCTCCATGTGACTCTACTTGACTCTGCTACAATCTACCATGGCTCTACTTGACACTACATGAATCTACTACATTCTACCATGGTTCTACTTGACTCTACTACATTCTACGATGCCTCTACTCGTCTCTACTTGACTCTACTACACTATATCATTGCTAGACCTGGCTCTACTTGTCTCTACTACACTCTACCTTGGCTCTAGTACATCCACCACGGATCCACGTGACTCTACTTGACTCTACTACACTCTACCATGGCTCTACCTGGTTCTACTACATTCTACCATGGCTCTACTTGACTCTACATGACTCTTCTACATTCTACCACGGCTCTACTTGGCTCTACTTGACTCTACTACACTCTACCATAGCTCTACTTGGCTCTATTTGACTCTACTACATTCTACCATAGTTCTACTTCTCTCTATGTGACTCTACTGCATTCTACCATAGCTCTACTTGACTCTGTATGCCTCTACTACATTCTACCATAGCTCTACTTGGCAATACTTGACTCTACTACATTCTACCATGGCTCTACTTGACACTACATGAATCTACTACATTCTACCATGGTTCTACTTGACTCTACTACATTCTACGATGCCTCTACTCGTCTCTACTTGACTCTACTACACTATATCATTGCTAGACCTGGCTCTAATTGTCTCTACTACACTCTACCTTGGCTCTAGTACATCCACCACAGATCCACGTGACTCTACTTGACTCTACTACACTCTACCATGGCTCTACCTGGTTCTACTACATTCTACCATGGCTCTACTTGACTCTACATGACTCTTCTACATTCTACCACGGCTCTACTTGGCTCTACTTGACTCTACTACACTCTACCATAGCTCTACTTGGCTCTATTTGACTCTACTACATTCTACCATAGTTCTACTTCTCTCTATGTGACTCTACTGCATTCTACCATAGCTCTACTTGACTCTGTATGCCTCTACTACATTCTACCATAGCTCTACTTGGCAATACTTGACTCTACTACATTCTACCATGGCTCTACTTGACACTACATGAATCTACTACATTCTACCATGGTTCTACTTGACTCTACTACATTCTACGATGCCTCTACTCGTCTCTACTTGACTCTACTACACTATATCATTGCTAGACCTGGCTCTACTTGTCTCTACTACACTCTACCTTGGCTCTAGTACATCCACCACGGATCCACGTGACTCTACTTGACTCTACTACACTCTACCATGGCTCTACCTGGTTCTACTACATTCTACCATGGCTCTACTTGACTCTACATGACTCTTCTACATTCTACCACGGCTCTACTTGGCTCTACTTGACTCTACTACACTCTACCATAGCTCTACTTGGCTCTATTTGACTCTACTACATTCTACCATAGTTCTACTTCTCTCTATGTGACTCTACTGCATTCTACCATAGCTCTACTTGACTCTGTATGCCTCTACTACATTCTACCATAGCTCTACTTGGCAATACTTGACTCTACTACATTCTACCATGGCTCTACTTGACACTACATGAATCTACTACATTCTACCATGGTTCTACTTGACTCTACTACATTCTACGATGCCTCTACTCGTCTCTACTTGACTCTACTACACTATATCATTGCTAGACCTGGCTCTACTTGGCTCTACTACACTCTACCTTGGCTCTAGTACATCCACCACGGATCCACGTGACTCTACTTGACTCTACTACACTCTACCATGGCTCTACCTGGTTCTACTACATTCTACCATGGCTCTACTTGACTCTACATGACTCTACTACATTCTACCATGGCTCTACTTGACTCTACTTGACTCTACTTCACTCTACCATGGCTCTACTTGTCTCTACTTGAGTCGACTACATCCTACCTTGGCTCTACTTGGCTCTACGTGACTGTACTACACTCTACCCTGGCTCTACTTGGCTCTACTTGAATATACTACGCTCTACCATGTCTCTACTACATTCTGCCATGGCTCTACTTGACTCTACTTGACTGTACTACACTCTACCTTGGTTCTACTACATTCTACCATCGCTCTACTTGGTTCTACATGACTCTACTACATGCAACCTTGGCTCTACTTCACTCTACTACACTCTCTCATGGCTCTACTCCATTGTACCATAGCTCTACTTGATGCTACATGACTCTACTACATTCTACCATGGCTCTACTTGACTCTACTACACTCTACCATGGCTCTACTTGGCTCTACTTGAGTCCACTACACTCTACCTTGGCTCTACTTGGCTCTACTTGACTCTACTGCACTCTACCATGGCTTTACTCCATTGTATATCATGGCTCTACTTCACACTACATGACTCTACTACATTCTACCATGGCTCTGCTTGACTCTACTTGATTCTACTACACTCTACCATGGCTCTACTTGGCTCTACTTGAGTCCACTACACCCTACCTTGGCTCAACATGGCTCTACGAGACTCTACTACACTCTACCATGGCTGTACTTGGATCTACTTGACTCTACTACACTCTACCATGTCTCTACTACATTCTACCATGGCTGCACGTGACTCTACGTGACTCTTCTGCATTCTACCGTAGCTGTACTTGACTCTGTATGCCTCTACTACATTCTACCATGGCTCTACTTGACTCTACTTGACTCTACTACATTCTGCCATGGCTCTACTTGACTCTACTTGACTGTACTACACTCTACCTTGGCTCTACTAGATTCTAACAATGCTCCATGTGACTCTACTTCACTCTACTACACACTACCATGGCTCTACCTTGCTCTACTACATTCTACCATGGCTCTACTTGACACTACTTGATTCTACTGAATGCTACCATGCCTCTTCTTGACTCTACTTGACTCTTCTACACTCTACCAAGGCTCTACCTTGCTCTACTACATTCTACCATGACTATAATTGACTCTACATGACTCTACTACATTCAACCATGGCTCTACTTGACTCTACTTGACTCTACTACATTCTACAATGGCTCTACTTTGCTCTACATGACTCTCCTACACTATATCATTGCTAGACCTGGCTCTACTTGTCTCTACTACACTCTACCTTAGCTCTACTACATCCTACCATGGATCCACGTGACTCTACTTGACACTCCTACACTCTACCCCTGCTCTACTTTACTCTACTACATTCTACCATGGCTCTACTTGACTCTACATGACTCTACTACATTCTACCATGGGTCTACTTGACTCTACTTGACTCTACTACACTCTACCATGGCTCTACTTGGCTCTATTTGACTCTACTACACTCTCCCGTGGCTCTACTTGACTCTACTTGACTCTACTACATTCAACCATAGTTCAACTTCTCTCTATATGACCCTACTGCATTCTGCCATAGCTCTACTTGATTCTGTATGCCTCTACTATATTCTACCATGGCTCTGCTTGGCTCTACTTGACTCTACTACACTCTACCATGGCTCTACTTGACTCTACTTGACTGTACTACACTCTACCTTGGCTCAACTACATTCTACCATTGCTCCATGTGACTCTACTTGACTCTGCTACAATCTACCATGGCTCTACTTGGTTCTACATGACTCTACTACATGCAACTGTGGCTCTACTTGACTCTACTACACTCTCCCATGGCTCTACTCCATTGTACCATAGCTCTACTTGACACTACATGACTCTACTACTTTCTACCATAGCTCTACTTGACTCTACTACACTCTACCATGGCTCTACTTGGCGCCACTTGAGTCCACTACACTCTACCTTGGCTCTACTTGGCTCTACTTGACTGTACTGCACTCTACCATGACTCTACTCCATTATATATCATGGCTCTACTTCACACTACATGACTCTACTACATTCTACCATGGCTCTACTTGACTCTACTACACTCTACCATGGCTCTACTTGGCTCTACTTGAGTCCACTACACCCTACCTTGGCTCACCTCGGCTCTACGTGACTCTACTACACTCTACCATGGCTGTACTTGGATCTACTTGACACTACTACACTCTACCATGTCTCTACTACATTCTACCATGTCTCCACATGACTCTACGTGACTCTACTGCATTCTACCATAGCTCTACTTGACTCTATATGCGTCTACTACATTCTACTATGGCTCTACTTCACTGTACTTGACTCTACTACATTCTGCCATGGCTCTACTTCACTCTACTTGACTGTACTACACACTACCTTGGCTCTACTACATTCTAACAATGCTCCATGTGACTCTACTTGACTCTACTACACACTACCACGGCTCTACGTTGCTCTACTACATTCTACCATGGCTCTACTGGACACTACATGATTCTACTAAACGCTACCATGCCTCTTCTTGACTCTACTTGACTCTTCTACACTCTACCATTGCTCTACTTGGCTCTACTACACTGTACCATAGCTCTACTTGGCTCTACTTGACTCTACTACACTCTACCATGGTTCTACTCGTCTCTACTTCACTGTACTACACTCTACCATGTCTCTACTACATTCTACCATGGCGCCACGTGACTCTACTTGACTCTACTACATTCTACGATAGCTCTCCTTGACTCTGTATACCTCTACTACATGCTACCATGGCTCTACTTGACTCTACTTCACTGTACTACACTCTACCTTGGCTCTACTACATTCTACCATGGCTCCACGTGACTCTACTTGATTGTACTGCATTGTAACATCGCTCTACCTGGCTCTACTGCATTCTACCATGGCTCTACTTGGCTCTACATGACTCTACTACATGCTACCGTGGCTCTACGTGGCTCTACCTGAATCTACTGCACTCTACCATGGCTCTACTCCATAGTACCATGTGTCTACTTGACACTACATGACTCTACTACATTCTACCATGGCTCTACTTCGCTCTACTTGACTCTACTACACTCTACCATGACTCTACGTGACTCTACTACATTCTACCATAGTTCTACTTGACTGTGTATGCCTCTACTACATTCTACCATTGCTCTTTATGACTCTACTTGACTCTCCTACACTCTCCCATTGCTCTACTTGGCTCTACTTGACTCTACTACACTCTACCATGGCTCTACTCCATTGTATATCATCGCTCTACTTCACACTACATGACTCTACTACATTCTACCATGGATCTACTTGACTCTACTACACTCAGCCATGACTCTACTCCATTGTACCATGGCTCTACTTTACTCTACATGACTCTCCTACACTATATCATTGCTAGACCTGGCTCTACTTGTCTCTACTACACTCTACCTTAGCTCTACTACATCCTACCATGGATCCACGTGACTCTACTTGACTCTCCTACACTCTACCACTGTTCTACTTTACTCTACTACATTCTACCATGGCTCTACTTGACTCTACTACACTATACGATGGCTCTACTTTGCTCTACTTGACTCTACTACACTATATCATAGCTAGACCTGGCTCTACTTGTCCCTACTACCCTCTAGCTTAGCTCTACTACATCCTACCATGGATCCACGTGACTCTACTTGACTCTCCTACACTCTCCCACGTCTCTACTTTACTCTACTACATTCTACCATGACTCTACTTGACTCTACATGACTCTACTACATTCTACCATGGCTCTACTTGACTCTGCTTAACTCTACTACAATCTATCATTGCTCTACTTAGCTCTACTGCGCTCTACCATAGCTCTACTTGACTCTACCTGACTCTACTACACTCTACCATGGCTGTACTTGGCTCTACTTGACTCTACTACACTCTACCATGTCTCTACAACATTCTACCATGGTTCCACATGACTCTACGTGACTCTACTGCATTCTATGAAAGCTCTACTTGACTCTGTATTCCTCTACCACATTCTACCATTGCTCTACTTGACTCTACTTGACTGTACTACATTCTGCCATGGCTCTACTTGACTCTACTTTACAGTACTACACTCTACCTTTGCTCTACTACATCCTACCATGGATCCACGTGACTCTACTTGTCTCTCCTACACTCTACCACGGCTCAACTTTACTCTACTACATTCTACCATGGCTCTACTTGACTCTACATGACTCTACTACATTCTACCATGGCTCTACTCGACTCTACTACACTCTACCATGGCTCTACTTGGCTCTATTTGAATCTGCTACACTCTACCATGGCTCTATTTGGCTCTACTTGACTCTACTACATTCAACCGTAGTTCAACTTGTCTCTATATGACTCTACTGCATTCTACCATAGCTCTACTTGACTCTGTATGCCTCTACTACATTCTACCATGGCTCTTCTTGACTCTACTTGACTCTACTACACTCTCCCATTGCTCTACTTGGCTCTACTTGGCTATTCCACACTCTACCATGGCTCTGCTTGGCTCTACTTGACTCTACTACACTCTACCATGGATCTACTTGACTCTACTTGACTGTACTACACGCTACCTTGGCTCTACTTGAGTCTACTTGATTCCACTACACTCTACCTTGGCTCTACTTGGCTCTACTTGACTCTACTGCACTCTACCATGGCTCTACTCCGTTGTATATCATGGCTCTACTTCACACTACATGACTCTACTACATTCTACCATGCCTCTACTTGACTCTACTTGACTCTACTACACTCTACCATGGCTCTACTTGGCTCTACTTGAGTCCACTGCACCCTACCTTGGCTCAACTCGGCTCTACGTGACTCTACTACACTCTACCATAGCTGTACTTGGATCTACTTGACTCTACTACAATCTACCATGTCTCTACTACATTCTACCATGGCTCCACGTGACTCTACGTGACTCTACTGCATTCTACCATAGCTCTACTTGACTCTGTATGCCTCTAATCACATTCTACCATGGCTCTACTTGACTCTACTTGACTCTACTTCATTCTGCCATGGCTCTACTTGACACTACTTGACTGTACTACACTCTACCTTGGCTCTACTACATTCTAACAATGCTCCATGTAACTCTACTTGACTCTACTACACACTACCATGGCTCTACCTTGCTCTACTACATTCTACCATGGCTCTACTTGACACTACATGATTCTACTACATGCTACCATGCCTCTTCTTGACTCTACTTGACTCTTCTACACTCTACCATTGCTCTACTTGGCTCTACTACACTCTACCATAGCTTTACTTGGCTCTACGTGACTCTACTACACTCTACAATGGCTCTACTCGTCTCTACTTGACTGAACTGCACTCTACCATGTCTCTACTACATTCTACCATGGTACCACGGGACTCTACTTGACTCTGTATACCTCTACTACATGCTACCATGGCTCTACTTGACTCTACTTATCTGTACTACACTCTACCTTGGCTCTACTACATTCTACGATGGATCCACGTGACTCTACTTGACTGTTCTGCATTCTACCATGGCTCTACCTGGCTCTACTGCATTCTACCATGGCTCTACTTGGCTCTACATGACTCTACTACATGCTACCGTGGCTCTACGTGTCTCTACCTGAATCTACTGCACTCTTCCATGGCTCTACTCCATAGTACCATGTGTCTACTTGACACTACATGACTCTACTACATTCTACCATGGCTCTACTTGGCTCTACTTGACTCTACTACACTCTACCAAGGCTCTACTCCATTGTACCATGGCTCTACTCCGTTGTATATCATGGCTCTACTTCACACTACATGACTCTACTACATTCTACCATGCCTCTACTTGACTCTACTTGACTCTACTACACTCTACCATGGCTCTACTTGGCTCTACTTGAGTCCACTGCACCCTACCTTGGCTCAACTCGGCTCTATGTGACTCTACTACACTCTACCATAGCTGTACTTGGATCTACTTGACTCTACTACACTCTACCATGTCTCTACTACTTTCTACCATGGCTCCACGTGACTCTACGTGACTCTACTGCATTCTACCATAGCTCTACTTGACTCTGTATGCCTCTACTCGCATTCTACCATGGCTCTACTTGACTCTGCTTGACTCTACTTCATTCTGCCATTGCTCTACTTGACTCTACTTGACTGTACTACACTCTACCTTGGCTCTACTACATTCTAACAATGCTCCATGTGACTCTACTTGACTCTACTACACACTACCATGGCTCTACCTTGCTCTACTACATTCTACCATGGCTCTACTTGACACTACATGATTCTACTACATGCTACCATGCCTCTTCTTGACTCTACTTGACCCTTCTACACTCTACCATTGCTCTACTTGGCTCTACTACACTCTACCATAGCTTTACTTGGCTCTACTTGACTCTACTACACTCTACCATGGCTCTACTCATCTCTACTTGACTGAACTGCACTCTACCATGTCTCTACTACATTCTACCATGGTACCACGTGACTCTACTTGATTCTACTACATTCTACGATAGCTCTACTTGACTCTGTATACCTCTACTACATGCTACCATGGCTCTACTTGACTCTACTTATCTGTACTACACTCTACCTTGGCTCTACTACATTCTACGATGAATCCACGTGACTCTACTTGACTGTTCTGCATTCTACCATGGCTCTACCTGGCTCTACTGCATTCTACCATGGCTCTACTTGGCTCTACATGACTCTACTACATGCTACCGTGGCTCTACGTGTCTCTACCTGAATCTACTGCACTCTTCCATGGTTCTACTCCATAGTACCATGTGTCTACTTGACACTACATGACTCTACTACATTCTACCATGGCTCTACTTGGCTCTACTTGACTCTACTACACTCTACCAAGGCTCTACTCCATTGTACCATGGCTCTACTTGACACTACATGACTCTACTACATTCTACCATCGCTCTACTTGACTCTACTACACTCTACGATGGCTCTACTTTGCTCTACTTGACTCTACTACACTATATCATTGCTAGACCTGGCTCTACTTGTCTCTACTACACTCCACCTTAGCTCTACTACATCCTACCATGGATTCAGGTGACTCTATACTTGACTCTCCTACACTCTACCACGGCTCTACTTTACTCTACTACATTCTACCATGGCTCTACTTGACTCTACTTGACTCTACTACACTCTACCATGTCTCTACTACATTCTACCATGGCTCCACGTGACTCTACGTGACTCTACTGCATTCTACCATAGCTCTACTTGACTCTGTATGCCTCTACTACATTCTACCATGGGTCTACATGACTCTACTTGACTCTACTGCATTCTGCCATGGCTCTACTTGATTCTACTTGACTTTACTACACTCTACCTTGGCTCTACTTCATTCTAACAATGCTCCATGTGACTCAACTTGACTCTACTACACACTACCATGGCTCTACCTTGCTCTACTACATTCTACCATGGCTCTACTTGACACTACATGATTCTACTAAATGCTACCATGCCTCTTCTTGACTCTACTTGACTCTTCTACACTCTACCATGGCTGTACTTGGCACTACTTGAATCCACTACACTCTACCATGGCTCTACTCATCTCTACTTGACTGTACTACACTCTACAATGTCTCTGCTACATTCTACCATGGCACCACGTGACTCTACTTGACTCTACTACATTCTACGATACCTCTACTTGACTCTGTATACCTCTACTACATGCTACCATGGCTCTACTTGACTCTACTTCACTGTACTACACTCTACCTTGGCTCTACTACATTCTACCTTGGCTCCACATGACTCTACTTGACTGTTCTGCATTCTACCATGGCTCTACCTGGCTCTACTGCATTCTACCATGGCTCTACTTGGCTCTACATGACTCTACTACATGCTACCATGGCTCTACGTGGCTCTACCTGAATCTACTGCACTCTACCATGGCTCTACTCCATAGTACCATGTGGGTCGGACAGATTTTTTTTTGAAAAGGCTGCTGAGTCAGATTTTCTGATTTTCCAGTATCGTGTAGCTAATTGAAGAGGAAAAATCATTAGTGAAAGCACATTGATTTGGATAATGACATTGCCAGCTATTGGCACAAAGTGTTCCTAGTCAAGCTGGTCAGATCAGGTACCCACTTCTTATGATGCTTGCAAAAGCAGTGCTAATCATCAACTATAGCACTACATGACTCTACTACATTCTACCATGGCTCTACTTCGCTCTACTTGACTCTACTACACTCTACCATGATTCTACTTGGCTCTACTTCACTGTACTACACTCTACCATGGCTCTACTCCATTATACCTTGGCTCTACTTGACACTACATGACTCTACTAAATTCTACCATGGCTCTACTCGACTCTACTACACTCTACGATGGCTCTACTTGGCTCATCTTGACTATACTACACTACATCATTGCTAGACCTGGCTCTACTTCTCTCTACTACACTCTACTTTGGCTCTACTACATCCTACCATGGATCCACATGACTCTACTTGACTCTCCTACACTCTACCATGGCTCTACCTTGCTCTACTACATTCTACCAATGTTATACTTGGCTCTACATGACTCTACTACATTCTACCATGGCTCTACTTGACTCTACTTGACTCTACCACACTCTACCATGGCTCTACTTGGCTCTACTTGAATCCACTACACTCTACCTTGGTTCTACTTGTCTCTACTTGACTGTACTACACTCTACCGTGGCTCTACTCCATTGTATATCATGGCTGTACTTCACACTACATGACTCTACTACATTCTACCATGGCTCTACTTGACTCTACTACACTCTACCATGGCTCAACTTGGCTCTACTTGACTGTACTACACTCTACCATGGCTCTACTCCATTGTACCATGATTCTACTTGACACTACATGATTCTACTGAATTCTAACATGGCTCTTCTTGACTCTACTTCACTCTCCTACACTCTACCATTGCTCTACTTGGCTCTACTACACTCTACCATAGCTGTACTTGGGTCTACTTGACTGTACTACACTCTACCATGGCAGTACTTGGCTCTACTTGACTCTACTACACTCTACCATGTCTCTACTACATTTACCATAGCTCTACTTGACTCTGTATGCCTCTTCTACATTCTACCATGGCTCTACTTGACTCTACTTGACTCTACTACACTCTACCATGGCTCTACTTGGCTCTATTTGACTCTACTGCACTCTCCCGAGGCTCTACTTGGCTCTACTTGACTCTACTACATTCAACCATAGTTCAACTTCTCTCTATATGACCCTACTGCATTCTACCATAGCTGTACTTGACTCTGTATGCCTCTACTATATTCTACCATGGCTCTGCTTGGCTCTACTTGACTCTACTACACTCTACCATGGCTCTACTTCACTCTACTTGACTGTACTACACTCTACCTTGGCTCTACTACATTCTACCATTGCTACACGTGACTCTAATTGACTCTGCTACATTCTACCATGGCTCTACTTGGTTCTACATGACTCTACTACATGCAACCGTGGCTCTACTTGACTCTACTACACTCTACCATGTCTCTACTACATTCTACCATGCCTCCACGTGACTCTACGTGACTCTACTGCATTCTACCATAGCTCTACTTCACTCTGTATGCGTCTACTACATTCTACTATGGCTCTACTTGACTGAACTTGACTCTACTACATTCTGCCATAGCTCTACTCCATTGTATATCATGGCTCCACTTCACACTACATGACTCTCCTACACTCTATCATGGCTCTACTTGACTCTACCTTGCTCTACTACATTCTACCATGGCTCTGCTTGACTCTACATGACTCTTCTACATTCTACCACGGCTCTACTTGGCTCTACTTGACTCTACTACACTCTACCATAGCTCTACTTGGCTCTATTTGACTCTACTACATTCTACCATAGTTCTACTTCTCTCTATGTGACTCTACTGCATTCTACCATAGCTCTACTTGACTCTGTATGCCTCTACTACATTCTACCATAGCTCTACTTGGCAATACTTGACTCTACTACATTCTACCATGGCTCTACTTGACACTACATGAATCTACTACATTCTACCATGGTTCTACTTGACTCTACTACATTCTACGATGCCTCTACTCGTCTCTACTTGACTCTACTACACTATATCATTGCTAGACCTGGCTCTACTTGTCTCTACTACACTCTACCTTGGCTCTAGTACATCCACCACGGATCCACGTGACTCTACTTGACTCTACTACACTCTACCATGGCTCTACCTGGTTCTACTACATTCTACCATGGCTCTACTTGACTCTACATGACTCTTCTACATTCTACCACGGCTCTACTTGGCTCTACTTGACTCTACTACACTCTACCATAGCTCTACTTGGCTCTATTTGACTCTACTACATTCTACCATAGTTCTACTTCTCTCTATGTGACTCTACTGCATTCTACCATAGCTCTACTTGACTCTGTATGCCTCTACTACATTCTACCATAGCTCTACTTGGCAATACTTGACTCTACTACATTCTACCATGGCTCTACTTGACACTACATGAATCTACTACATTCTACCATGGTTCTACTTGACTCTACTACATTCTACGATGCCTCTACTCGTCTCTACTTGACTCAACTACACTATATCATTGCTAGACCTGGCTCTACTTGTCTCTACTACACTCTACCTTGGCTCTAGTACATCCACCACGGATCCACGTGACTCTACTTGACTCTACTACACTCTACCATGGCTCTACCTGGTTCTACTACATTCTACCATGGCTCTACTTGACTCTACATGACTCTTCTACATTCTACCACGGCTCTACTTGGCTCTACTTGACTCTACTACACTCTACCATAGCTCTACTTGGCTCTATTTGACTCTACTACATTCTACCATAGTTCTACTTCTCTCTATGTGACTCTACTGCATTCTACCATAGCTCTACTTGACTGTGTATGCCTCTACTACATTCTACCATAGCTCTACTTGGCAATACTTGACTCTACTACATTCTACCATGGCTCTACTTGACACTACATGAATCTACTACATTCTACCATGGTTCTACTTGACTCTACTACATTCTACGATGCCTCTACTCGTCTCTACTTGACTCTACTACACTATATCATTGCTAGACCTGGCTCTACTTGTCTCTACTACACTCTACCTTGGCTCTAGTACATCCACCACGGATCCACGTGACTCTACTTGACTCTACTACACTCTACCATGGCTCTACCTGGTTCTACTACATTCTACCATGGCTCTACTTGACTCTACATGACTCTTCTACATTCTACCACGGCTCTACTTGGCTCTACTTGACTCTACTACACTCTACCATAGCTCTACTTGGCTCTATTTGACTCTACTACATTCTACCATAGTTCTACTTCTCTCTATGTGACTCTACTGCATTCTACCATAGCTCTACTTGACTCTGTATGCCTCTACTACATTCTACCATAGCTCTACTTGGCAATACTTGACTCTACTACATTCTACCATGGCTCTACTTGACACTACATGAATCTACTACATTCTACCATGGTTCTACTTGACTCTACTACATTCTACGATGCCTCTACTCGTCTCTACTTGACTCTACTACACTATATCATTGCTAGACCTGGCTCTACTTGTCTCTACTACACTCTACCTTGGCTCTAGTACATCCACCACGGATCCACGTGACTCTACTTGACTCTACTACACTCTACCATGGCTCTACCTGGTTCTACTACATTCTACCATGGCTCTACTTGACTCTACATGACTCTACTACATTCTACCATGGCTCTACTTGACTCTACTTGACTCTACTTCACTCTACCATGGCTCTACTTGTCTCTACTTGGGTCGACTACATCCTACCTTGGCTCTACTTGGCTCTACGTGACTGTACTACACTCTACCCTGGCTCTACTTGGCTCTACTTGAATATACTACGCTCTACCATGTCTCTACTACATTCTGCCATGGCTCTACTTGACTCTACTTGACTGTACTACACTCTACCTTGGTTCTACTTGGCTCTACTTGAGTCCACTGCACCCTACCTTGGCTCAACTCGGCTCTACGTGACTCTACTACACTCTACCATAGCTGTACTTGGCTATACTTGACTCTACTACACTCTACCATGTCTCTACTACATTCTACCATGGCTCCACGTGACTCTACGTGACTCTACTGCATTCTACCATAGCTCTACTTGACTCTGTATGCCTCTAATCACATTCTACCATGGCTCTACTTGACTCTACTTGACTCTACTTCATTCTGCCATGGCTCTACTTGACACTACTTGACTGTACTACACTCTACCTTGGCTCTACTACATTCTAACAATGCTCCATGTAACTCTACTTGACTCTACTACACACTACCATGGCTCCACCTTGCTCTACTACATTCTACCATGGCTCTACTTGACACTACATGATTCTACTACATGCTACCATGCCTCTTCTTGACTCTACTTGACTCTTCTACACTCTACCATTGCTCTACTTGGCTCTACTACACTCTACCATAGCTTTACTTGGCTCTACGTGACTCTACTACACTCTACAATGGCTCTACTCGTCTCTACTTGACTGAACTGCACTCTACCATGTCTCTACTACATTCTACCATGGTACCACGGGACTCTACTTGACTCTGTATACCTCTACTACATGCTACCATGGCTCTACTTGACTCTACTTATCTGTACTACACTCTACCTTGGCTCTACTACATTCTACGATGGATCCACGTGACTCTACTTGACTGTTCTGCATTCTACCATGGCTCTACCTGGCTCTACTGCATTCTACCATGGCTCTACTTGGCTCTACATGACTCTACTACATGCTACCGTGGCTCTACGTGTCTCTACCTGAATCTACTGCACTCTTCCATGGCTCTACTCCATAGTACCATGTGTCTACTTGACACTACATGACTCTACTACATTCTACCATGGCTCTACTTGGCTCTACTTGACTCTACTACACTCTACCAAGGCTCTACTCCATTGTACCATGGCTCTACTCCGTTGTATATCATGGCTCTACTTCACACTACATGACTCTACTACATTCTACCATGCCTCTACTTGACTCTACTTGACTCTACTACACTCTACCATGGCTCTACTTGGCTCTACTTGAGTCCACTGCACCCTACCTTGGCTCAACTCGGCTCTATGTGACTCTACTACACTCTACCATAGCTGTACTTGGATCTACTTGACTCTACTACACTCTACCATGTCTCTACTACATTCTACCATGGCTCCACGTGACTCTACGTGACTCTACTGCATTCTACCATAGCTCTACTTGACTCTGTATGCCTCTACTCACATTCTACCATGGCTCTACTTGACTCTGCTTGACTCTACTTCATTCTGCCATTGCTCTACTTGACTCTACTTGACTGTACTACACTCTACCTTGGCTCTACTACATTCTAACAATGCTCCATGTGACTCTACTTGACTCTACTACACACTACCATGGCTCTACCTTGCTCTACTACATTCTACCATGGCTCTACTTGACACTACATGATTCTACTACATGCTACCATGCCTCTTCTTGACTCTACTTGACCCTTCTACACTCTACCATTGCTCTACTTGGCTCTACTACACTCTACCATAGCTTTACTTGGCTCTACTTGACTCTACTACACTCTACCATGGCTCTACTCATCTCTACTTGACTGAACTGCACTCTACCATGGTACCACGTGACTCTACTTGATTCTACTACATTCTACGATAGCTCTACTTGACTCTGTATACCTCTACTACATGCTACCATGGCTCTACTTGACTCTACTTATCTGTACTACACTCTACCTTGGCTGTACTACATTCTACGATGAATCCACGTGACTCTACTTGACTGTTCTGCATTCTACCATGGCTCTACCTGGCTCTACTGCATTCTACCATGGCTCTACTTGGCTCTACATGACTCTACTACATGCTACCGTGGCTCTACGTGTCTCTACCTGAATCTACTGCACTCTTCCATGGTTCTACTCCATAGTACCATGTGTCTACTTGACACTACATGACTCTACTACATTCTACCATGGCTCTACTTGGCTCTACTTGACTCTACTACACTCTACCAAGGCTCTACTCCATTGTACCATGGCTCTACTTGACACTACATGACTCTACTACATTCTACCATCGCTCTACTTGACTCTACTACACTCTACGATGGCTCTACTTTGCTCTACTTGACTCTACTACACTATATCATTGCTAGACCTGGCTCTACTTGTCTCTACTACACTCCACCTTAGCTCTACTACATCCTACCATGGATTCAGGTGACTCTATACTTGACTCTCCTACACTCTACCACGGCTCTACTTTACTCTACTACATTCTACCATGGCTCTACTTGACTCTACTTGACTCTACTACACTCTACCATGTCTCTACTACATTCTACCATGGCTCCACGTGACTCTACGTGACTCTACTGCATTCTACCATAGCTCTACTTGACTCTGTATGCCTCTACTACATTCTACCATGGGTCTACATGACTCTACTTGACTCTACTGCATTCTGCCATGGCTCTACTTGATTCTACTTGACTTTACTACACTCTACCTTGGCTCTACTTCATTCTAACAATGCTCCATGTGACTCTACTTGACTCTACTACACACTACCATGGCTCTACCTTGCTCTACTACATTCTACCATGGCTCTACTTGACACTACATGATTCTACTAAATGCTACCATGCCTCTTCTTGACTCTACTTGACTCTTCTACACTCTACCATGGCTGTACTTGGCACTACTTGAATCCACTACACTCTACCATGGCTCTACTCATCTCTACTTGACTGTACTACACTCTACAATGTCTCTGCTACATTCTACCATGGCACCACGTGACTCTACTTGACTCTACTACATTCTACGATACCTCTACTTGACTCTGTATACCTCTACTACATGCTACCATGGCTCTACTTGACTCTACTTCACTGTACTACACTCTACCTTGGCTCTACTACATTCTACCTTGGCTCCACATGACTCTACTTGACTGTTCTGCATTCTACCATGGCTCTACGTGTCTCTACTGCATTCTACCATGGCTCTACTTGGCTCTACATGACTCTACTACATGCTACCGTGGCTCTACGTGGCTCTACCTGAATCTACTGCACTCTACCATGGCTCTACTCCATAGTACCATGTGGGTCGGACAGATTTTTTTTTGAAAAGGCTGCTGAGTCAGATTTTCTGATTTTCCAGTATCGTGTAGCTAATTGAAGAGGAAAAATCATTAGTGAAAGCACATTGATTTGGATAATGACATTGCCAGCTATTGGCACAAAGTGTTCCTAGTCAAGCTGGTCAGATCAGGTACCCACTTCTTATGATGCTTGCAAAAGCAGTGCTAATCATCAACTATAGCACTACATGACTCTACTACATTCTACCATGGCTCTACTTCGCTCTACTTGACTCTACTACACTCTACCATGATTCTACTTGGCTCTACTTCACTGTACTACACTCTACCATGGCTCTACTCCATTATACCTTGGCTCTACTTGACACTACATGACTCTACTAAATTCTACCATGGCTCTACTCGACTCTACTACACTCTACGATGGCTCTACTTGGCTCATCTTGACTATACTACACTACATCATTGCTAGACCTGGCTCTACTTCTCTCTACTACACTCTACTTTGGCTCTACTACATCCTACCATGGATCCACATGACTCTACTTGACTCTCCTACACTCTACCATGGCTCTACCTTGCTCTACTACATTCTACCAATGTTATACTTGGCTCTACATGACTCTACTACATTCTACCATGGCTCTACTTGACTCTACTTGACTCTACCACACTCTACCATGGCTCTACTTGGCTCTACTTGAATCCACTACACTCTACCTTGGTTCTACTTGTCTCTACTTGACTGTACTACACTCTACCGTGGCTCTACTCCATTGTATATCATGGCTGTACTTCACACTACATGACTCTACTACATTCTACCATGGCTCTACTTGACTCTACTACACTCTACCATGGCTCAACTTGGCTCTACTTGACTGTACTACACTCTACCATGGCTCTACTCCATTGTACCATGATTCTACTTGACACTACATGATTCTACTGAATTCTAACATGGCTCTTCTTGACTCTACTTCACTCTCCTACACTCTACCATTGCTCTACTTGGCTCTACTACACTCTACCATAGCTGTACTTGGGTCTACTTGACTGTACTACACTCTACCATGGCAGTACTTGGCTCTACTTGACTCTACTACACTCTACCATGTCTCTACTACATTTACCATAGCTCTACTTGACTCTGTATGCCTCTTCTACATTCTACCATGGCTCTACTTGACTCTACTTGACTCTACTACACTCTACCATGGCTCTACTTGGCTCTATTTGACTCTACTGCACTCTCCCGAGGCTCTACTTGGCTCTACTTGACTCTACTACATTCAACCATAGTTCAACTTCTCTCTATATGACCCTACTGCATTCTACCATAGCTGTACTTGACTCTGTATGCCTCTACTATATTCTACCATGGCTCTGCTTGGCTCTACTTGACTCTACTACACTCTACCATGGCTCTACTTCACTCTACTTGACTGTACTACACTCTACCTTGGCTCTACTACATTCTACCATTGCTACACGTGACTCTAATTGACTCTGCTACATTCTACCATGGCTCTACTTGGTTCTACATGACTCTACTACATGCAACCGTGGCTCTACTTGACTCTACTACACTCTACCATGTCTCTACTACATTCTACCATGCCTCCACGTGACTCTACGTGACTCTACTGCATTCTACCATAGCTCTACTTCACTCTGTATGCGTCTACTACATTCTACTATGGCTCTACTTGACTGAACTTGACTCTACTACATTCTGCCATAGCTCTACTCCATTGTATATCATGGCTCCACTTCACACTACATGACTCTCCTACACTCTATCATGGCTCTACTTGACTCTACCTTGCTCTACTACATTCTACCATGGCTCTGCTTGACTCTACATGACTCTTCTACATTCTACCACGGCTCTACTTGGCTCTACTTGACTCTACTACACTCTACCATAGCTCTACTTGGCTCTATTTGACTCTACTACATTCTACCATAGTTCTACTTCTCTCTATGTGACTCTACTGCATTCTACCATAGCTCTACTTGACTCTGTATGCCTCTACTACATTCTACCATAGCTCTACTTGGCAATACTTGACTCTACTACATTCTACCATGGCTCTACTTGACACTACATGAATCTACTACATTCTACCATGGTTCTACTTGACTCTACTACATTCTACGATGCCTCTACTCGTCTCTACTTGACTCTACTACACTATATCATTGCTAGACCTGGCTCTACTTATCTCTACTACACTCTACCTTGGCTCTAGTACATCCACCACGGATCCACGTGACTCTACTTGACTCTACTACACTCTACCATGGCTCTACCTGGTTCTACTACATTCTACCATGGCTCTACTTGACTCTACATGACTCTTCTACATTCTACCACGGCTCTACTTGGCTCTACTTGACTCTACTACACTCTACCATAGCTCTACTTGGCTCTATTTGACTCTACTACATTCTACCATAGTTCTACTTCTCTCTATGTGACTCTACTGCATTCTACCATAGCTCTACTTGACTCTGTATGCCTCTACTACATTCTACCATAGCTCTACTTGGCAATACTTGACTCTACTACATTCTACCATGGCTCTACTTGACACTACATGAATCTACTACATTCTACCATGGTTCTACTTGACTCTACTACATTCTACGATGCCTCTACTCGTCTCTACTTGACTCTACTACACTATATCATTGCTAGACCTGGCTCTACTTGTCTCTACTACACTCTACCTTGGCTCTAGTACATCCACCACGGATCCACGTGACTCTAGTTGACTCTACTACACTCTACCATGGCTCTACCTGGTTCTACTACATTCTACCATGGCTCTACTTGACTCTACATGACTCTTCTACATTCTACCACGGCTCTACTTGGCTCTACTTGACTCTACTACACTCTACCATAGCTCTACTTGGCTCTATTTGACTCTACTACATTCTACCATAGTTCTACTTCTCTCTATGTGACTCTACTGCATTCTACCATAGCTCTACTTGACTCTGTATGCCTCTACTACATTCTACCATAGCTCTACTTGGCAATACTTGACTCTACTACATTCTACCATGGCTCTACTTGACACTACATGAATCTACTACATTCTACCATGGTTCTACTTGACTCTACTACATTCTACGATGCCTCTACTCGTCTCTACTTGACTCTACTACACTATATCATTGCTAGACCTGGCTCTACTTGTCTCTACTACACTCTACCTTGGCTCTAGTACATCCACCACGGATCCACGTGACTCTACTTGACTCTACTACACTCTACCATGGCTCTACCTGGTTCTACTACATTCTACCATGGCTCTACTTGACTCTACATGACTCTTCTACATTCTACCACGGCTCTACTTGGCTCTACTTGACTCTACTACACTCTACCATAGCTCTACTTGGCTCTATTTGACTCTACTACATTCTACCATAGTTCTACTTCTCTCTATGTGACTCTACTGCATTCTACCATAGCTCTACTTGACTCTGTATGCCTCTACTACATTCTACCATAGCTCTACTTGGCAATACTTGACTCTACTACATTCTACCATGGCTCTACTTGACACTACATGAATCTACTACATTCTACCATGGTTCTACTTGACTCTACTACATTCTACGATGCCTCTACTCGTCTCTACTTGACTCTACTACACTATATCATTGCTAGACCTGGCTCTACTTGTCTCTACTACACTCTACCTTGGCTCTAGTACATCCACCACGGATCCACGTGACTCTACTTGACTCTACTACACTCTACCATGGCTCTACCTGGTTCTACTACATTCTACCATGGCTCTACTTGACTCTACATGACTCTTCTACATTCTACCACGGCTCTACTTGGCTCTACTTGACTCTACTACACTCTACCATAGCTCTACTTGGCTCTATTTGACTCTACTACATTCTACCATAGTTCTACTTCTCTCTATGTGACTCTACTGCATTCTACCATAGCTCTACTTGACTCTGTATGCCTCTACTACATTCTACCATAGCTCTACTTGGCAATACTTGACTCTACTACATTCTACCATGGCTCTACTTGACACTACATGAATCTACTACATTCTACCATGGTTCTACTTGACTCTACTACATTCTACGATGCCTCTACTCGTCTCTACTTGACTCTACTACACTATATAATTGCTAGACCTGGCTCTACTTGGCTCTACTACACTCTACCTTGGCTCTAGTACATCCACCACGGATCCACGTGACTCTACTTGACTCTACTACACTCTACCATGGCTCTACCTGGTTCTACTACATTCTACCATGGCTCTACTTGACTCTACATGACTCTACTACATTCTACCATGGCTCTACTTGACTCTACTTGACTCTACTTCACTCTACCATGGCTCTACTTGTCTCTACTTGAGTCGACTACATCCTACCTTGGCTCTACTTGGCTCTACGTGACTGTACTACACTCTACCCTGGCTCTACTTGGCTCTACTTGAATATACTACGCTCTACCATGTCTCTACTACATTCTGCCATGGCTCTACTTGACTCTACTTGACTGTACTACACTCTACCTTGGTTCTACTACATTCTACCATCGCTCTACTTGGTTCTACATGACTCTACTACATGCAACCTTGGCTCTACTTCACTCTACTACACTCTCTCATGGCTCTACTCCATTGTACCATAGCTCTACTTGATGCTACATGACTCTACTACATTCTACCATGGCTCTACTTGACTCTACTACACTCTACCATGGCTCTACTTGGCTCTACTTGAGTCCACTACACTCTACCTTGGCTCTACTTGGCTCTACTTGACTCTACTGCACTCTACCATGGCTTTACTCCATTGTATATCATGGCTCTACTTCACACTACATGACTCTACTACATTCTACCATGGCTCTGCTTGACTCTACTTGATTCTACTACACTCTACCATGGCTCTACTTGGCTCTACTTGAGTCCACTACACCCTACCTTGGCTCAACATGGCTCTACGAGACTCTACTACACTCTACCATGGCTGTACTTGGATCTACTTGACTCTACTACACTCTACCATGTCTCTACTACATTCTACCATGGCTCCACGTGACTCTACGTGACTCTTCTGCATTCTACCGTAGCTGTACTTGACTCTGTATGCCTCTACTACATTCTACCATGGCTCTACTTGACTCTACTTGACTCTACTACATTCTGCCATGGCTCTACTTGACTCTACTTGACTGTACTACACTCTACCTTGGCTCTACTAGATTCTAACAATGCTCCATGTGACTCTACTTCACTCTACTACACACTACCATGGCTCTACCTTGCTCTACTACATTCTACCATGGCTCTACTTGACACTACTTGATTCTACTGAATGCTACCATGCCTCTTCTTGACTCTACTTGACTCTTCTACACTCTACCAAGGCTCTACCTTGCTCTACTACATTCTACCATGACTATAATTGACTCTACATGACTCTACTACATTCAACCATGGCTCTACTTGACTCTACTTGACTCTACTACATTCTACAATGGCTCTACTTTGCTCTACATGACTCTCCTACACTATATCATTGCTAGACCTGGCTCTACTTGTCTCTACTACACTCTACCTTAGCTCTACTACATCCTACCATGGATCCACGTGACTCTACTTGACTCTCCTACACTCTACCCCTGCTCTACTTTACTCTACTGCATTCTACCATGGCTCTACTTGACTCTACATGACTCTACTACATTCTACCATGGGTCTACTTGACTCTACTTGACTCTACGACACCCTACCATGGCTCTACTTGGCTCTATTTGACTCTACTACACTCTCCCGTGGCTCTACTTGACTCTACTTGACTCTACTACATTCAACCATAGTTCAACTTCTCTCTATATGACCCTACTGCATTCTGCCATAGCTCTACTTGACTCTGTATGCCTCTACTATATTCTACCATGGCTCTGCTTGGCTCTACTTGACTCTACTACACTCTACCATGGCTCTACTTGACTCTACTTGACTGTACTACACTCTACCTTGGCTCAACTACATTCTACCATTGCTCCATGTGACTCTACTTGACTCTGGTACAATCTACCATGGCTCTACTTGGTTCTACATGACTCTACTACATGCAACCGTGGCTCTACTTGACTCTACTACACTCTCCCATGGCTCTGCTCCATTGTACCATAGCTCTACTTGACACTACATGACTCTACTACTTTCTACCATAGCTCTACTTGACTCTACTACACTCTACCATGGCTCTACTTGGCGCCACTTGAGTCCACTACACTCTACCTTGGCTCTACTTGGCTCTACTTGACTCTACTGCACTCTACCATGACTCTACTCCATTGTATATCATGGCTCTACTTCACACTACATGACTCTACTACATTCTACCATGGCTCTACTTGACTCTACTACACTCTACCATGGCTCTACTTGGCTCTACTTGAGTCCACTACACCCTACCTTGGCTCACCTCGGCTCTACGTGACTCTACTACACTCTACCATGGCTGTACTTGGATCTACTTGACACTACTACACTCTACCATGTCTCTACTACATTCTACCATGTCTCCACATGACTCTACGTGACTCTACTGCATTCTACCATAGCTCTACTTGACTCTATATGCGTCTACTACATTCTACTATGGCTCTACTTCACTGTACTTGACTCTACTACATTCTGCCATGGCTCTACTTCACTCTACTTGACTGTACTACACACTACCTTGGCTCTACTACATTCTAACAATGCTCCATGTGACTCTACTTGACTCTACTACACACTACCACGGCTCTACGTTGCTCTACTACATTCTACCATGGCTCTACTGGACACTACATGATTCTACTAAACGCTACCATGCCTCTTCTTGACTCTACTTGACTCTTCTACACTCTACCATTGCTCTACTTGGCTCTACTACACTGTACCATAGCTCTACTTGGCTCTACTTGACTCTACTACACTCTACCATGGTTCTACTCGTCTCTACTTCACTGTACTACACTCTACCATGTCTCTACTACATTCTACCATGGCGCCACGTGACTCTACTTGACTCTACTACATTCTACGATAGCTCTCCTTGACTCTGTATACCTCTACTACATGCTACCATGGCTCTACTTGACTCTACTTCACTGTACTACACTCTACCTTGGCTCTACTACATTCTACCATGGCTCCACGTGACTCTACTTGATTGTACTGCATTGTAACATCGCTCTACCTGGCTCTACTGCATTCTACCATGGCTCTACTTGGCTCTACATGACTCTACTACATGCTACCGTGGCTCTACGTGGCTCTACCTGAATCTACTGCACTCTACCATGGCTCTACTCCATAGTACCATGTGTCTACTTGACACTACATGACTCTACTACATTCTACCATGGCTCTACTTCGCTCTACTTGACTCTACTACACTCTACCATGATTCTACTTGGCTCTACTTCACTGTACTACACTCTACCATTGCTCTACTCCATTATACCTTGGCTCTACTTGACACTACATGACTCTACTCAATTCTACCATGGCTCTACTCGACTCTACTACACTCTACGATGGCTCTACTTGGCTCATCTTGACTATACTACACAACATCATTGCTAGACCTGGCTCTACTTCTCTCTACTACACTCTACTTTGACTCTACTACATCCTACCATGGATCCACATGACTCTACTTGACTCTCCTACACTCTACCATGGCTGTACTTGGATCTACTTGACTGTACTACACTCTACCATGTCTCTACTACATTCTACCATGGCTCCACGTGACTCTACTTGATTGTACTGCATTGTAACATCGCTCTACCTGGCTCTACTGCATTCTACCATGGCTCTACTTGGCTCTACATGACTCTACTACATGCTACCGTGGCTCTACGTGGCTCTACCTGAATCTGCTGCACTCTACCATGGCTCTACTCCATAGTACCATGTGTCTACTTGACACTACATGTCTCTACTACAATCTACCATTGCTCTGCATGGCTCTACTTGACTCTACTACACTCTACAATGGCTCTACTTGGCTCTTCTAGACTCTACTACATTCTACGATCGCTCTACTTGACTCTACTTGACTCTACTACATTCTGCCATGGCTCTACTTGACTCTACTTGTCTGCTACACTCTACCTTGGTGCTACTACATCCTACCATGGATCCACGTGACTCTACTTGACTCTACTACACTCTCCCATGGCTCTACCTGGCTCTACTACATTCTACCATTGCTCTACTTTGCTCTACTTGAGTCCACTACACTCTACCTTGGCTCTACCTGGCTCTACTTGACTCTACTACACTCTACCATGGCTCTACTCCATTGTATATCATGGCTCTACTTCACACGACATGACTCTCCTACACTCTACCATGGCTCTACTTGACTCTACCTTGCTCTACTACATTCTACCATGGCTCTAGTTGACTCTATATGACTCTACTACATTCTACCATGGCTCTACTTGACTCTACATGACTCTACTACATTCTACCATGGCTCTGCTTGACTCTACTTGACTCTACTTCACACTACCATGGCTCTACTTGTCTCTACTTGAGTCGACTACATCCTACCTTGGCTCTACTTGGCTCTACGTGACTGTACTACACCCTACCCTGGCTCTACTTGGCTCTACTTGAATATACTACACTCTACCATGTCTCTACTACATTCTGCCATGGCTCTACTTGACTCTACTTGACTGTACTACACTCTACGTTGGCTCTACTACATTCTACCATCGCTCTACTTGGTTCTACATGACTCTACTACATGCAACCTTGGCTCTACTTCACTCTACTACACTCTCTCATGGCTCTACTCCATTGTACCATAGCTCTACTTGACGCTACATGACTCTACTACATTCTACCATGGCTCTACTTGACTCTACTACACTCTACCATGACTCTACTTGGCTCTACTTGAGTCCACTACACTCTACCTTGGCTCTACTTGGCTCTACTTGACTCTACTGCACTCTACCATGGCTTTACTCCATTGTATATCATGGCTCTACTTCACACTACATGACTCTACTACATTCTACCATGGCTCTGCTTGACTCTACTTGACTCTACTACACTCTACCATGGCTCTACTTGGCTCTACTTGAGTCCACTACACCCTACCTTGGCTCAACATGGCTCTACGAGACTCTACTACACTCTACCATGGCTGTACTTGGATCTACTTGTCTCTACTACACTCTACCATGTCTCTACTACATTCTACCATGGCTCCACGTGACTCTACGTGACTCTTCTGCATTCTACCGTAGCTGTACTTGACTCTGTATGCCTCTACTACATTCTACCATGGCTCTACTTGACTCTACTTAACTCTACTACATTCTGCCATGGCTCTACTTGACTCTACTTGACTGTACTACACTCTACCTTGGCTCTACTAAATTCTAACAATGCTCCATGTGACTCTACTTCACTCTACTACACACTACCATGGCTCTACCTTGCTCTACTACATTCTACCATGGCTCTACTTGACAATACTTGATTCTACTGAATGCTACCATGCCTCTTCTTGACTCTACTTGACTCTTCTACACTCTACCAAGACTCTACCTTGCTCTACTACATTCTACCATGACTATAATTGACTCTACATGACTCTACTACATTCAACCATGGCTCTACTTGACTCTACTTGACTCTACTACACTGTACAATGGCTCTACTTTGCTCTATACATGACTCTCCTACACTATATCATTGCTAGACCTGGCTCTACTTGTCTCTACTACACTCTACCTTAGCTCTACTACTTCCTACCATGGATCCACGTGACTCTACTTGACTCTCCTACACTCTACCACTGCTCTACTTTACTCTACTACATTCTACCATGGCTCTGCTTGACTCTACATGACTCTACTACATTCTACCATGGCTCTACTTGACTCCACTTGACTCTACTACACTCTACCATGGCTCTACTTGGCTCTATTTGACTCTACTACACTCTCCCGTGGCTCTACTTGACTCTACTTGACTCTACTACATTCAACCATAGTTCAACTTCTCTCTATATGACCCTACTGCATTCTGCCATAGCTCTACTTGACTCTGTATGCCTCTACTATATTCTACCATGGCTCTGCTTGGCTCTACTTGACTCTACTACACTCTACCATGGCTCTACATGACTCTACTTGACTCTACTACACTCTCCCATGGCTCTACTCCATTCTACCATAGCTCTACTTGACCCTACATGACTCTACTACATTCTACCATGGCTCTACTTGACTCTACTTCACTCTACCATCGGTCTACTTGGCTCTACTTGAGTCGACTACACCCTAGCTTGGCTCTACTTGGCTCTGCGTGACTGTACTACACTCTACCATGGCTCTACTTGGCTCTACTTGAGTGTACTACACTCTACCATGTCTCTATTATATTCTACCATCGCTCCACGTGACTCTACGTGACTCTACGTCATTCTACCATAGCTCTACTTGACTCTGTATGCCTCTACCACATTCTACCATTGCTCTACTTGACTCTACTTGACTCTACTACATTCTGCCATGGCTTTACTTGACTCTACTTGACAGTACTACACTCTACCTTTGCTCTACTACATTCTACAATGGCTCCACGTGACTGTACTTGACCCTCCTGCATTCTACCATGGCTCTACCTGGCTATACTACATTCGACCATTGCTCTACTTGGTTCTACATGACTCTACAACATGCAACCGTGGCTCTACTTGACTCTACTACACTCTACCATTGCTCTACTCCGTTGTACCATGGCTCTACTTGACACTACATGATTCTATTACATTCTACCATGGCTCTACTTCACTCTACTACACTCTACGATGGCTCTACTTTGCTCTACTTGACTCTACTACACTATTTCATTGCTAGACCTGGCTATACTTGTCTCTACTACACTCTACCTTAGCTCTACTACATCCTACCATGGATCCACGTGACTCTACTTCACTCTCCTACACTCTACCATGGCTCTACTTTACTCTACTACATTCTACCATGGCTCTACTTGGTTCTACATGACTCTACTACATGCAACCGTGGCTCTACTTGACTCTACTACACTCTCCCATGGCTCTACTCCATTCTACCATAGCTCTACTTGACACTACATGATTCTACTACATTCTACCATGGCTCTACTTGACTCTACTTAACTCTACTACATTCTGCCATGGCTCTACTTGACTCTACTTGACTGTACTACACTCTACCTTGGCTCTACTAGATTCTAACAATGCTCCATGTGACTCTACTTCACTCTACTACACACTACCATGGCTCTACCTTGCTCTACTACATTCTACCATGGCTCTACTTGACAATACTTGATTCTACTGAATGCTACCATGCCTCTTCTTGACTCTACTTGACTCTTCTACACTCTACCAAGACTCTACCTTGCTCTACTACATTCTACCATGACTATAATTGACTCTACATGACTCTACTACATTCAACCATGGCTCTACTTGACTCTACTTGACTTTACTACACTGTACAATGGCTCTACTTTGCTCTATACATGACTCTCCTACACTATATCATTGCTAGACCTGGCTCTACTTGTCTCTACTACACTCTACCTTAGCTCTACTACATCCTACCATGGATCCACGTGACTCTACTTGACTCTCCTACACTCTACCACTGCTCTACTTTACTCTACTAGATTCTACCATGGCTCTGCTTGACTCTACATGACTCTACTACATTCTACCATGGCTCTACTTGACTCCACTTGACTCTACTACACTCTACCATGGCTCTACTTGGCTCTATTTGACTCTACTACACTCTCCCGTGGCTCTACTTGACTCTACTTGACTCTACTACATTCAACCATAGTTCAACTTCTCTCTATATGACCCTACTGCATTCTGCCATAGCTCTACTTGACTCTGTATGCCTCTACTATATTCTACCATGGCTCTGCTTGGCTCTATTTGACTCTACTACATTCTACCATAGTTCTACTTCTCTCTATGTGACTCTACTGCATTCTACCATAGCTCTACTTGACTCTGTATGCCTCTACTACATTCTACCATAGCTCTACTTGGCAATACTTGACTCTACTACATTCTACCATGGCTCTACTTGACACTACATGAATCTACTACATTCTACCATGGTTCTACTTGACTCTACTACATTCTACGATGCCTCTACTCGTCTCTACTTGACTCTACTACACTATATCATTGCTAGACCTGGCTCTACTTGTCTCTACTACACTCTACCTTGGCTCTAGTACATCCACCACGGATCCACGTGACTCTAGTTGACTCTACTACACTCTACCATGGCTCTACCTGGTTCTACTACATTCTACCATGGCTCTACTTGACTCTACATGACTCTTCTACATTCTACCACGGCTCTACTTGGCTCTACTTGACTCTACTACACTCTACCATAGCTCTACTTGGCTCTATTTGACTCTACTACATTCTACCATAGTTCTACTTCTCTCTATGTGACTCTACTGCATTCTACCATAGCTCTACTTGACTCTGTATGCCTCTACTACATTCTACCATAGCTCTACTTGGCAATACTTGACTCTACTACATTCTACCATGGCTCTACTTGACACTACATGAATCTACTACATTCTACCATGGTTCTACTTGACTCTACTACATTCTACGATGCCTCTACTCGTCTCTACTTGACTCTACTACACTATATCATTGCTAGACCTGGCTCTACTTGTCTCTACTACACTCTACCTTGGCTCTAGTACATCCACCACGGATCCACGTGACTCTACTTGACTCTACTACACTCTACCATGGCTCTACCTGGTTCTACTACATTCTACCATGGCTCTACTTGACTCTACATGACTCTTCTACATTCTACCACGGCTCTACTTGGCTCTACTTGACTCTACTACACTCTACCATAGCTCTACTTGGCTCTATTTGACTCTACTACATTCTACCATAGTTCTACTTCTCTCTATGTGACTCTACTGCATTCTACCATAGCTCTACTTGACTCTGTATGCCTCTACTACATTCTACCATAGCTCTACTTGGCAATACTTGACTCTACTACATTCTACCATGGCTCTACTTGACACTACATGAATCTACTACATTCTACCATGGTTCTACTTGACTCTACTACATTCTACGATGCCTCTACTCGTCTCTACTTGACTCTACTACACTATATCATTGCTAGACCTGGCTCTACTTGTCTCTACTACACTCTACCTTGGCTCTAGTACATCCACCACGGATCCACGTGACTCTACTTGACTCTACTACACTCTACCATGGCTCTACCTGGTTCTACTACATTCTACCATGGCTCTACTTGACTCTACATGACTCTTCTACATTCTACCACGGCTCTACTTGGCTCTACTTGACTCTACTACACTCTACCATAGCTCTACTTGGCTCTATTTGACTCTACTACATTCTACCATAGTTCTACTTCTCTCTATGTGACTCTACTGCATTCTACCATAGCTCTACTTGACTCTGTATGCCTCTACTACATTCTACCATAGCTCTACTTGGCAATACTTGACTCTACTACATTCTACCATGGCTCTACTTGACACTACATGAATCTACTACATTCTACCATGGTTCTACTTGACTCTACTACATTCTACGATGCCTCTACTCGTCTCTACTTGACTCTACTACACTATATAATTGCTAGACCTGGCTCTACTTGGCTCTACTACACTCTACCTTGGCTCTAGTACATCCACCACGGATCCACGTGACTCTACTTGACTCTACTACACTCTACCATGGCTCTACCTGGTTCTACTACATTCTACCATGGCTCTACTTGACTCTACATGACTCTACTACATTCTACCATGGCTCTACTTGACTCTACTTGACTCTACTTCACTCTACCATGGCTCTACTTGTCTCTACTTGAGTCGACTACATCCTACCTTGGCTCTACTTGGCTCTACGTGACTGTACTACACTCTACCCTGGCTCTACTTGGCTCTACTTGAATATACTACGCTCTACCATGTCTCTACTACATTCTGCCATGGCTCTACTTGACTCTACTTGACTGTACTACACTCTACCTTGGTTCTACTACATTCTACCATCGCTCTACTTGGTTCTACATGACTCTACTACATGCAACCTTGGCTCTACTTCACTCTACTACACTCTCTCATGGCTCTACTCCATTGTACCATAGCTCTACTTGATGCTACATGACTCTACTACATTCTACCATGGCTCTACTTGACTCTACTACACTCTACCATGGCTCTACTTGGCTCTACTTGAGTCCACTACACTCTACCTTGGCTCTACTTGGCTCTACTTGACTCTACTGCACTCTACCATGGCTTTACTCCATTGTATATCATGGCTCTACTTCACACTACATGACTCTACTACATTCTACCATGGCTCTGCTTGACTCTACTTGATTCTACTACACTCTACCATGGCTCTACTTGGCTCTACTTGAGTCCACTACACCCTACCTTGGCTCAACATGGCTCTACGAGACTCTACTACACTCTACCATGGCTGTACTTGGATCTACTTGACTCTACTACACTCTACCATGTCTCTACTACATTCTACCATGGCTCCACGTGACTCTACGTGACTCTTCTGCATTCTACCGTAGCTGTACTTGACTCTGTATGCCTCTACTACATTCTACCATGGCTCTACTTGACTCTACTTGACTCTACTACATTCTGCCATGGCTCTACTTGACTCTACTTGACTGTACTACACTCTACCTTGGCTCTACTAGATTCTAACAATGCTCCATGTGACTCTACTTCACTCTACTACACACTACCATGGCTCTACCTTGCTCTACTACATTCTACCATGGCTCTACTTGACACTACTTGATTCTACTGAATGCTACCATGCCTCTTCTTGACTCTACTTGACTCTTCTACACTCTACCAAGGCTCTACCTTGCTCTACTACATTCTACCATGACTATAATTGACTCTACATGACTCTACTACATTCAACCATGGCTCTACTTGACTCTACTTGACTCTACTACATTCTACAATGGCTCTACTTTGCTCTACATGACTCTCCTACACTATATCATTGCTAGACCTGGCTCTACTTGTCTCTACTACACTCTACCTTAGCTCTACTACATCCTACCATGGATCCACGTGACTCTACTTGACTCTCCTACACTCTACCCCTGCTCTACTTTACTCTACTGCATTCTACCATGGCTCTACTTGACTCTACATGACTCTACTACATTCTACCATGGGTCTACTTGACTCTACTTGACTCTACGACACCCTACCATGGCTCTACTTGGCTCTATTTGACTCTACTACACTCTCCCGTGGCTCTACTTGACTCTACTTGACTCTACTACATTCAACCATAGTTCAACTTCTCTCTATATGACCCTACTGCATTCTGCCATAGCTCTACTTGACTCTGTATGCCTCTACTATATTCTACCATGGCTCTGCTTGGCTCTACTTGACTCTACTACACTCTACCATGGCTCTACTTGACTCTACTTGACTGTACTACACTCTACCTTGGCTCAACTACATTCTACCATTGCTCCATGTGACTCTACTTGACTCTGGTACAATCTACCATGGCTCTACTTGGTTCTACATGACTCTACTACATGCAACCGTGGCTCTACTTGACTCTACTACACTCTCCCATGGCTCTGCTCCATTGTACCATAGCTCTACTTGACACTACATGACTCTACTACTTTCTACCATAGCTCTACTTGACTCTACTACACTCTACCATGGCTCTACTTGGCGCCACTTGAGTCCACTACACTCTACCTTGGCTCTACTTGGCTCTACTTGACTCTACTGCACTCTACCATGACTCTACTCCATTGTATATCATGGCTCTACTTCACACTACATGACTCTACTACATTCTACCATGGCTCTACTTGACTCTACTACACTCTACCATGGCTCTACTTGGCTCTACTTGAGTCCACTACACCCTACCTTGGCTCACCTCGGCTCTACGTGACTCTACTACACTCTACCATGGCTGTACTTGGATCTACTTGACACTACTACACTCTACCATGTCTCTACTACATTCTACCATGTCTCCACATGACTCTACGTGACTCTACTGCATTCTACCATAGCTCTACTTGACTCTATATGCGTCTACTACATTCTACTATGGCTCTACTTCACTGTACTTGACTCTACTACATTCTGCCATGGCTCTACTTCACTCTACTTGACTGTACTACACACTACCTTGGCTCTACTACATTCTAACAATGCTCCATGTGACTCTACTTGACTCTACTACACACTACCACGGCTCTACGTTGCTCTACTACATTCTACCATGGCTCTACTGGACACTACATGATTCTACTAAACGCTACCATGCCTCTTCTTGACTCTACTTGACTCTTCTACACTCTACCATTGCTCTACTTGGCTCTACTACACTGTACCATAGCTCTACTTGGCTCTACTTGACTCTACTACACTCTACCATGGTTCTACTCGTCTCTACTTCACTGTACTACACTCTACCATGTCTCTACTACATTCTACCATGGCGCCACGTGACTCTACTTGACTCTACTACATTCTACGATAGCTCTCCTTGACTCTGTATACCTCTACTACATGCTACCATGGCTCTACTTGACTCTACTTCACTGTACTACACTCTACCTTGGCTCTACTACATTCTACCATGGCTCCACGTGACTCTACTTGATTGTACTGCATTGTAACATCGCTCTACCTGGCTCTACTGCATTCTACCATGGCTCTACTTGGCTCTACATGACTCTACTACATGCTACCGTGGCTCTACGTGGCTCTACCTGAATCTACTGCACTCTACCATGGCTCTACTCCATAGTACCATGTGTCTACTTGACACTACATGACTCTACTACATTCTACCATGGCTCTACTTCGCTCTACTTGACTCTACTACACTCTACCATGATTCTACTTGGCTCTACTTCACTGTACTACACTCTACCATTGCTCTACTCCATTATACCTTGGCTCTACTTGACACTACATGACTCTACTCAATTCTACCATGGCTCTACTCGACTCTACTACACTCTACGATGGCTCTACTTGGCTCATCTTGACTATACTACACAACATCATTGCTAGACCTGGCTCTACTTCTCTCTACTACACTCTACTTTGACTCTACTACATCCTACCATGGATCCACATGACTCTACTTGACTCTCCTACACTCTACCATGGCTGTACTTGGATCTACTTGACTGTACTACACTCTACCATGTCTCTACTACATTCTACCATGGCTCCACGTGACTCTACTTGATTGTACTGCATTGTAACATCGCTCTACCTGGCTCTACTGCATTCTACCATGGCTCTACTTGGCTCTACATGACTCTACTACATGCTACCGTGGCTCTACGTGGCTCTACCTGAATCTGCTGCACTCTACCATGGCTCTACTCCATAGTACCATGTGTCTACTTGACACTACATGTCTCTACTACAATCTACCATTGCTCTGCATGGCTCTACTTGACTCTACTACACTCTACAATGGCTCTACTTGGCTCTTCTAGACTCTACTACATTCTACGATCGCTCTACTTGACTCTACTTGACTCTACTACATTCTGCCATGGCTCTACTTGACTCTACTTGTCTGCTACACTCTACCTTGGTGCTACTACATCCTACCATGGATCCACGTGACTCTACTTGACTCTACTACACTCTCCCATGGCTCTACCTGGCTCTACTACATTCTACCATTGCTCTACTTTGCTCTACTTGAGTCCACTACACTCTACCTTGGCTCTACCTGGCTCTACTTGACTCTACTACACTCTACCATGGCTCTACTCCATTGTATATCATGGCTCTACTTCACACGACATGACTCTCCTACACTCTACCATGGCTCTACTTGACTCTACCTTGCTCTACTACATTCTACCATGGCTCTAGTTGACTCTATATGACTCTACTACATTCTACCATGGCTCTACTTGACTCTACATGACTCTACTACATTCTACCATGGCTCTGCTTGACTCTACTTGACTCTACTTCACACTACCATGGCTCTACTTGTCTCTACTTGAGTCGACTACATCCTACCTTGGCTCTACTTGGCTCTACGTGACTGTACTACACCCTACCCTGGCTCTACTTGGCTCTACTTGAATATACTACACTCTACCATGTCTCTACTACATTCTGCCATGGCTCTACTTGACTCTACTTGACTGTACTACACTCTACGTTGGCTCTACTACATTCTACCATCGCTCTACTTGGTTCTACATGACTCTACTACATGCAACCTTGGCTCTACTTCACTCTACTACACTCTCTCATGGCTCTACTCCATTGTACCATAGCTCTACTTGACGCTACATGACTCTACTACATTCTACCATGGCTCTACTTGACTCTACTACACTCTACCATGACTCTACTTGGCTCTACTTGAGTCCACTACACTCTACCTTGGCTCTACTTGGCTCTACTTGACTCTACTGCACTCTACCATGGCTTTACTCCATTGTATATCATGGCTCTACTTCACACTACATGACTCTACTACATTCTACCATGGCTCTGCTTGACTCTACTTGACTCTACTACACTCTACCATGGCTCTACTTGGCTCTACTTGAGTCCACTACACCCTACCTTGGCTCAACATGGCTCTACGAGACTCTACTACACTCTACCATGGCTGTACTTGGATCTACTTGTCTCTACTACACTCTACCATGTCTCTACTACATTCTACCATGGCTCCACGTGACTCTACGTGACTCTTCTGCATTCTACCGTAGCTGTACTTGACTCTGTATGCCTCTACTACATTCTACCATGGCTCTACTTGACTCTACTTAACTCTACTACATTCTGCCATGGCTCTACTTGACTCTACTTGACTGTACTACACTCTACCTTGGCTCTACTAAATTCTAACAATGCTCCATGTGACTCTACTTCACTCTACTACACACTACCATGGCTCTACCTTGCTCTACTACATTCTACCATGGCTCTACTTGACAATACTTGATTCTACTGAATGCTACCATGCCTCTTCTTGACTCTACTTGACTCTTCTACACTCTACCAAGACTCTACCTTGCTCTACTACATTCTACCATGACTATAATTGACTCTACATGACTCTACTACATTCAACCATGGCTCTACTTGACTCTACTTGACTCTACTACACTGTACAATGGCTCTACTTTGCTCTATACATGACTCTCCTACACTATATCATTGCTAGACCTGGCTCTACTTGTCTCTACTACACTCTACCTTAGCTCTACTACTTCCTACCATGGATCCACGTGACTCTACTTGACTCTCCTACACTCTACCACTGCTCTACTTTACTCTACTACATTCTACCATGGCTCTGCTTGACTCTACATGACTCTACTACATTCTACCATGGCTCTACTTGACTCCACTTGACTCTACTACACTCTACCATGGCTCTACTTGGCTCTATTTGACTCTACTACACTCTCCCGTGGCTCTACTTGACTCTACTTGACTCTACTACATTCAACCATAGTTCAACTTCTCTCTATATGACCCTACTGCATTCTGCCATAGCTCTACTTGACTCTGTATGCCTCTACTATATTCTACCATGGCTCTGCTTGGCTCTACTTGACTCTACTACACTCTACCATGGCTCTACATGACTCTACTTGACTCTACTACACTCTCCCATGGCTCTACTCCATTCTACCATAGCTCTACTTGACCCTACATGACTCTACTACATTCTACCATGGCTCTACTTGACTCTACTTCACTCTACCATCGGTCTACTTGGCTCTACTTGAGTCGACTACACCCTAGCTTGGCTCTACTTGGCTCTGCGTGACTGTACTACACTCTACCATGGCTCTACTTGGCTCTACTTGAGTGTACTACACTCTACCATGTCTCTATTATATTCTACCATCGCTCCACGTGACTCTACGTGACTCTACGTCATTCTACCATAGCTCTACTTGACTCTGTATGCCTCTACCACATTCTACCATTGCTCTACTTGACTCTACTTGACTCTACTACATTCTGCCATGGCTTTACTTGACTCTACTTGACAGTACTACACTCTACCTTTGCTCTACTACATTCTACAATGGCTCCACGTGACTGTACTTGACCCTCCTGCATTCTACCATGGCTCTACCTGGCTATACTACATTCGACCATTGCTCTACTTGGTTCTACATGACTCTACAACATGCAACCGTGGCTCTACTTGACTCTACTACACTCTACCATTGCTCTACTCCGTTGTACCATGGCTCTACTTGACACTACATGATTCTATTACATTCTACCATGGCTCTACTTCACTCTACTACACTCTACGATGGCTCTACTTTGCTCTACTTGACTCTACTACACTATTTCATTGCTAGACCTGGCTATACTTGTCTCTACTACACTCTACCTTAGCTCTACTACATCCTACCATGGATCCACGTGACTCTACTTCACTCTCCTACACTCTACCATGGCTCTACTTTACTCTACTACATTCTACCATGGCTCTACTTGGTTCTACATGACTCTACTACATGCAACCGTGGCTCTACTTGACTCTACTACACTCTCCCATGGCTCTACTCCATTCTACCATAGCTCTACTTGACACTACATGATTCTACTACATTCTACCATGGCTCTACTTGACTCTACTTAACTCTACTACATTCTGCCATGGCTCTACTTGACTCTACTTGACTGTACTACACTCTACCTTGGCTCTACTAGATTCTAACAATGCTCCATGTGACTCTACTTCACTCTACTACACACTACCATGGCTCTACCTTGCTCTACTACATTCTACCATGGCTCTACTTGACAATACTTGATTCTACTGAATGCTACCATGCCTCTTCTTGACTCTACTTGACTCTTCTACACTCTACCAAGACTCTACCTTGCTCTACTACATTCTACCATGACTATAATTGACTCTACATGACTCTACTACATTCAACCATGGCTCTACTTGACTCTACTTGACTTTACTACACTGTACAATGGCTCTACTTTGCTCTATACATGACTCTCCTACACTATATCATTGCTAGACCTGGCTCTACTTGTCTCTACTACACTCTACCTTAGCTCTACTACATCCTACCATGGATCCACGTGACTCTACTTGACTCTCCTACACTCTACCACTGCTCTACTTTACTCTACTACATTCTACCATGGCTCTGCTTGACTCTACATGACTCTACTACATTCTACCATGGCTCTACTTGACTCCACTTGACTCTACTACACTCTACCATGGCTCTACTTGGCTCTATTTGACTCTACTACACTCTCCCGTGGCTCTACTTGACTCTACTTGACTCTACTACATTCAACCATAGTTCAACTTCTCTCTATATGACCCTACTGCATTCTGCCATAGCTCTACTTGACTCTGTATGCCTCTACTATATTCTACCATGGCTCTGCTTGGCTCTACTTGACTCTACTACACTCTACCATGGCTCTACATGACTCTACTTGACTCTACTACACTCTCCCATGGCTCTACTCCATTCTACCATAGCTCTACTTGACCCTACATGACTCTACTACATTCTACCATGGCTCTACTTGACTCTACTTCACTCTACCATCGGTCTACTTGGCTCTACTTGAGTCGACTACACCCTAGCTTGGCTCTACTTGGCTCTGCGTGACTGTACTACACTCTACCATGGCTCTACTTGGCTCTACTTGAGTGTACTACACTCTACCATGTCTCTATTATATTCTACCATCGCTCCACGTGACTCTACGTGACTCTACGTCATTCTACCATAGCTCTACTTGACTCTGTATGCCTCTACCACATTCTACCATTGCTCTACTTGACTCTACTTGACTCTACTACATTCTGCCATGGCTTTACTTGACTCTACTTGACAGTACTACACTCTACCTTTGCTCTACTACATTCTACAATGGCTCCACGTGACTGTACTTGACCCTCCTGCATTCTACCATGGCTCTACCTGGCTATACTACATTCGACCATTGCTCTACTTGGTTCTACATGACTCTACAACATGCAACCGTGGCTCTACTTGACTCTACTACACTCTACCATTGCTCTACTCCGTTGTACCATGGCTCTACTTGACACTACATGATTCTATTACATTCTACCATGGCTCTACTTCACTCTACTACACTCTACGATGGCTCTACTTTGCTCTACTTGACTCTACTACACTATTTCATTGCTAGACCTGGCTATACTTGTCTCTACTACACTCTACCTTAGCTCTACTACATCCTACCATGGATCCACGTGACTCTACTTCACTCTCCTACACTCTACCATGGCTCTACTTTACTCTACTACATTCTACCATGGCTCTACTTGGTTCTACATGACTCTACTACATGCAACCGTGGCTCTACTTGACTCTACTACACTCTCCCATGGCTCTACTCCATTCTACCATAGCTCTACTTGACACTACATGATTCTACTACATTCTACCATGGCTCTACTTGACTCTACTACACTCTACCATAGCTCTACTTGGCTCTACTTGAGTCCACTACACTCTACCTTGGCTCTACTTGGCTCTACTTGACTCTACTGCACTCTACCAAGGCTCTCCTCCATTGCATATCATGGCTCTACTTCACACTACTTGACTCTACGACATTCTACCATGGCTCTACTTGACTCTACTTGTCTTTACTACACTCTACCATGGCTCTACTTGGCTCTACTTGAGTCCACTACACCCTACCTTGGCTAAACTCGGCTCTACGTGACTCTACTACACTCTACCGTGGCTGTACTTGGATCTACTTGACTCTACTACACTCTACCATGTCTCTACTACATTCTACCATGGCTCCACGTGACTCTACGTGACTCTACTCCATTATACCATAGCTCTACTTGACTCTGTATGCCTCTACTACATTCTACCATGGCTCTACTTAACTCCACTT